>JASSUY010051212.1:12904-31622 GCA_032466535.1 Forpus xanthops | reverse complement strand
CTTTTGATTCTCCTTCTCATTTCCCCGGGACTGGGGAAGAAAGGGGGGGGGGGGGGTGCGCAGAACTGTTTGAGGGGGGCCTCAAACCACGACACTGGTGTAATATTTCACTGTAATACCTATGAATCTCATAATAATAAAAATGCTACTGATTTTTCCTGGCCAAACACAAAAATTCCACACAAATCCTGGCGCAAATGTAATCAGAACTGATCTCTAATAGTCCAAGACCAAAAACCATAGCTTCTTCCACAGGAGAAGGCAGTTCTGTGCTGACTGCTCTGACAGAATGGCAAGAAACAAAAGAACAGACCAGAAAATATGTGTGGATAAATGCTAAATGCTTAGCCATGTAGGACGAAGGAATTATCTCTTAACAGAAACTATCTTTGCTTTGTTCCTGTAAATCTGGACTAAATATAGTAAAAACAACCTTATATTTTAGATCGTAATGGAACAGATGCTCTTTGCTCATCTCTGATGCCTTTCCAAAACAGGGTTGTGTAAAGATAGCTTTTAAGTAATGGAACATCTAGTGCAGTGCAAATATCTTATATGGAAATGCATTTTTTAGAAGAACACAATATGTAGTAGGATTATTGTGATGGGTTGACTCTCACTGGACTCCAGATGTCCACCAAAGCTGCTCTATCACTCTCCTCCTTAACTGGAAAGGGGAAAGAGAATATAACAAAAGGTTTATGGGTAGAGATAATGACAGGGATATCACTCAACAATTACTGCCATGGCGGAATAGTCTTGACTTGGGGAAATAAGCCTAATTTATTACCAACAAAATCAGAGTAGGATAATGAGAAACTAACTCAAACCTTATAACCACCTTTATCTCACCCTTCCCTTCTTCTATTTCCTTCTTAACTTCACTCCTGATATCTCTACCTCTTCTCCCCACAGTGATGCAGTGGTATGGGGAATGGGGGCTGTAGTCAGTTCATTATATAGCGTTCTGCTGCTCTTTCCTCCTCAGGGGGTCCCAGCTCCATTGTGGGATAACTCCCATGGAGCCAGCCACACCAAGTTCTTCCTCATGGGCTGCAGGAACATCTCCGCTCCAGTGCCTGGAATGCCTCCTCCCCATGATTCTTCACTGACCTTGGTGTGTGCACACCACATACAGAGGTTCTCTCTCTGGTTCACAGGTTTTACCCTCCTCTTAAATCTGTTGTCCCAAAGGTACAACCACCACCTCTGATGGGACTGGCCATGGACATCCATGGGTCCATCTTGGAGCCAGCTGGCACTGGCTTTATCAGACATTTAGTAAGCTTCTAGCAGATTTTCACAGAAGCTTATAACTCCCCCACTACCAAACCAATTATATATAAATGTATATAACAATACAATTATAAAGGTATTTAAGTGTACACAGTAATTACTATTTCATAGTAAAAAATACTGGGATATTTCAAAGTATAGAAAAAACTCCATGCTCCTTTTCAAATAAAGATTTTATCCCTTTAGAGTTTTATTTTTGACCCCTAAATGCCTATTTCTTTGATAATCCCGTTTAATAGATTCATTTCTTGGAGTACTAAAAATTAATGATTGAATTTAAAAGCTGTTCCTGAGTTCAACAGATATATCATTGAAGAGTGCATCCTCCCAGCATTTGTGCTGGTGCAATTCCCTCACTCCCAAATTACCAATTGCTTTTTCAAGCTACACAAAATACCCCAAATGCAAAAGTTCGTAAAGAAGAAACAAATTCTGAGTTAATCAGAATTGGTGGAAGTTGTGGTAGAGTTATCTGAAGGAGACAGCTGACTCGTAAGGAGTTAGTGGAGAGGGTAAGGTCATCACAGCAAATCTGAGCTCTTTGAGCCAATACATGTTTGCTGGGAAAGAGGAACAAGGCAGAATCATTTCTGTGCATTCATGAATTTATTTAGGCTGAAGTGCATTGAATAGGCTGTCTTGGTTTCCTGTTGGCGGGCAAAACCATCCCAACATAATTAACTCCAAAATCTATTTAATAAAATCACTAATCACATTTAAAAGCAGCAATAGGTCTCCCAGATATCCATGGAGCCAAATCCAAAGTACAAAAGACAAACACAGCTAAGGGAATTTGGTAGAGGAAGTTTGTATCACTCACTACCTACTTGCTAATGAAATCTGTGAGGAGCTGCAAACTTGACCACTCTGCTATTGGAGGATGTTTGGCTCTTCTAGGCAATGGTGTCCAGTTTTCTCTCTCTACTTGTTGGTATTTAGATTCACAGAAGCATGGAATCCTTGAGGTTGGAGGGGACCTCTTAGGTCAGGTTGAATAAGGCATTGAGCAATCTGATCTAGGGAAGGCTGCTCCTGCCCCTGGAAGGAGGATTGGACTAGATGACCTTAAAGCTCCCTTCCAACCCAAAACATTCCACGATTCTAAGGTTCTATGAGGTCATCAGGGCTGCCCTCCCTGCTCCCACTGCTCAACCAAAGCCACCTAAAGCTGGCTGCCCATGACCATGTCTGTTTAGCTTTTGATAATCTCCAAGGATGGAGATCCCACCTCCCTGTGCAACCTGTGTCAGTGCTCAGTCACCCCCTTGGTAAAAATATATTTCATATAAGGAAACATATAGAAAGGAGCCTCCTGTGTTCCAGTTTGTGTCTGTTGCCTCTTGTTCTGTCACTGGGCATCACTGAAAAATGCCTGGTTCCATCCGCTACCTCCCTTCAGGTATTTACATTAATAAGATCACCCCAAACTCCCAAGCACATAGAATAGATGCTCCAGACCCTTAGTTATCTTTGTGGTTCTTTGATGGACTCTGTCCTGTATGCACAAGCCTCTCTTGTACTGAGGAGCTCAGAACTGGACGCAGGACTCCAGGTATGGACTCACCAGTACTAAGCACATAGAATCATCAGTCTTGACCTGCTGGTAATACTTTGCATAATGCAGGCAAGGGTACCACCTCTCACCTTTGCTGCAAGGGCACATTGCTGCTTCATTTTTAACTTGATGTCCACTGGGACTCCCCATGCTATCTTCTGCCAAACTACTTTCCAGAGAGCTTTTCCATTTTATAAGTAGAAGGAGTGGGTTTTCCTGAGAGGATCAACATCTATCTTAAGGGCACCCAAAACTTGGTTAAAAAGTAGGAAAGATTCAATACCTGAATTCCAGATTGGAAAAGGGCAGTTAAGACAAGCTTGTGAGGTACAGAACCTTGGGTGACATGGTCTAGGGTTAGGTGCCCCTGCCTATGGCAGGGAGTTGGAACTGGATGATCTTAAAGTCTTTTCCCACCCTAAACATTCTATGATTCTATGACATAACTATGCTATGATTCTATAACATCAAGCTGTGTGGAATCCATTCGATGGGTCTTAAACCAAGGTGGAAGACAATTGCATGACAGTCAACAGGATGGTTAGTTTATGCACGGGACCACTATTAACCCATAAAGTCAATATGCATTCATGCCTTGTGAATCTCCAGCAGCATACGTACAGTTTTGATGTACCAGTTTAGGTAAATACATTTGACTAAGAATACTAAATCTGCTTAAACTGATAACGAGAAATGTATTTGAGATTATTCTTACCCTATTAATACTAAATACACTTTGATAAATTCTAAGCTATTATTTAATAGCCACATCTTTCAGGAGCTCATTAGTGTCCATGAGCTCTCCCCACAAACCACATTAAACTGATAAAAATGTGTTTTTAATTCAAGTGGTGCAGTCTATACTCAAAATTACATTGCTCCCAGTTTTAAGTCCTGGCTGCATTAGTAAACAGGCGACAGCAAGTCTAGCTGCTGGATAAAGTCCTCAGTCATTTGATGAAGATTATTAAACTATTTAGCCATTACTGATAATACAATTTACTGTGCTGTTATTGTCATTATTATCAGTATTTATGCTGCTCCTAGAATTCCCAGTCATGACCAATGCACTGGACTAAGGTGGACTGTACCTAAAACACGATCTTTTCCTCCAGTATGTTCCCCAAGACCCCATGAGTACTGCAGAGGAACACAGGAGGCTTTCTCAATTCATAGACCTATTCCTAGCACCATTTTGGGCTAGGACAGCTAGTACTGCCTAGAAGAACTCATAACTATGGCTGGCTGGTAGCAAGGAACAAGGACAATGGACCATTCCCTGTGTGAGAAACTCCATGTCAGTTGAGCTTTGACATTGCTTGCTAGAATGGATTCCATAAGAGAGATTTGATTTTTCCAACCTAGGAGACAAACCCAAGAGAATATGAGCAAGGCAAACCAGAGATCTAATTATATTATACACTACATTGCCACAGGACAGATTCTGCTGATGGTAAATAGGGGTCTGCGATGTGCTTCAGGATGGCAAAACCCTGGCTTAGTAAAAACATCAGTCCTAATAACAGTACTAAAGCTAAACAAGGAAGTGTGTGTATTTGCATTGAATTGTATACCTGCTATCCGTCATTTTCCCTTTTCCTTCCTTTACCATAGAGTCCAAATGCCTTTTGCAAGCTGCGACTGCTAAGCGGGGCTCAGCTGAATCCACATGAGCTGGTTTAGGACACTCTTTTGCAAGCTAGCAGATCACAGTGAACCCATTGCCAATGGCCTCTTAAGATCATCAAGAACACTTCAAAGAAAATGCATCAACAGGGGTGAGGAGGATGGGAAGGAATTTACATTTTAAACGTGTCACTTCCATGAATGAATAATAGGGATTTGCAAAGCTGGTCACCAAGAATTAGAATTAAAAATTAATTCTTCAGGCCTGTTTTCCAGTGATATTAACACACAGTTTTTTTTCCTGCAGAGGCAGAAAACATTGGCCACTCCAGGGAAGGCAGAGACAAGAACTAAGTCTTATGACACGTGGAAGATGCCAAGGTGGGTAGCTGGACTTTACTTGTGAGGTCTCCACACTTAGAAATGGCCTGCACAGGCTTATATTACAAAAATCAGGCTACCTTACAGAACAGGATGCAGTTTTCACTATAACCCTTTAAAACTGAAGTAGCATTATGTGTCCTTCATTAGTACTGCCCTCACTGTAAGGATTTTAATCACACAATCACAGAATGGTTTGGGTTGGAAATGACCTTAAGTATTACCCAGTTCCAATGCCATTTTCATGGGCATGGACACTTTCCACTAGAGCAGGTTGCACTAAGCCCTGTCCAACTGAGCCTTGAACACTGCCAAGGATGGGGCAGCCACAGCTTCTCTGGGCACTCTGTGACAGTGCCGCACCAACCTCATAGTAAAGAACTTCTTCCTGGTATCTAATCTAAATCTCCTCTCTGTCAGTTTAAAGTCATTTCCCCTTGTCCTGTCCCTAAAAGTACCCATAAACAGCCCTCTCCATTCATTGTCAGCCCCTTTAGGCAATGGAAGCTGCTCTAATGTCTTCCCTGAGCCTTCTCCAGGCTGAACAACCCAATCTCTCTCAGCCTGTCTTCATAGGAGAGGTACTCTAGACTTCAGAGTATTTCCATGGCCCTCCTTTGGACCCATTCTAACTCACTCTAATGACCTTTAGGAGACAGGATCCCTTGTTATATATCATTTACAGCCCCTCAAATACTGTCCTTACAGCAAATAACTGCTCTGACTGCATATGCTGAGAAACCACAGTGGTAAGGGCAGAACAGGAACTCCATCAGGAATAAAGAAGACTTTTTCTTCAATTGAGTCTCATTTCTGAATCTCAGGCAACTCCTCCTCTCAGTGGCCAAACTGCATCCTAAAAATATACTCAGTTTAAAAGAGAAAAATTCCTTCTCTCCTGTCATCATGGTAACAATCCAAGATAGGTTCATCATTAAATCCCATCTAACCAAGTGCAACTGGGTGCAGGAAATTCAGGTAGCAGAGGACAGAACAGTAAGGAAGTTACAGAAGAGTTAACCACTTGGGAAAAGAACAAGAGGAGATGGGGTATTGTGTTTAGCTCTCTTGTGGTGCTTCATTGTGATACTGGGAAAATCACTTAACAACATGCTGTCCTTTTTCCAGTCACTAAAGCACAGTTAAATATCATGTTCTTTCATAGAATCACAGAATCATAGAACAGTTACAGTTGGAAAGGATCTTAAAATCATCCAGTTCCAGTCCCCTGCCATGGGTACGGACACTTCACACAAAATCATGTCACCCAAGGCTATGTCCAACACGGCCTTGAACACTGCCAGCGATGGAGCATTCATAGCTTCCCTGTACAACCCATTCCAGTGCCTCACGACCCTTACAGTAAAGAATTTCTTCCTCATATCTATTCTAACCTTTCCCTGTTTAAGTTTGAACCCGCTACCCCGTGCCCTGTCACTACAGTCCCTCATGAAGAGTCCCTCCCCAGCATCCCTATAGGCCCCCTTCAGATATCGGAAGGCTGCTATTGAGGTCTCCATGCAACTCTCTCTTCTCCAGGTTGAACAGCCCCAACTTTCTCAGCCTAGCTTCATACAGGAGGTGCTCCAGTCCCTGATTATCCTTTTCTGGACTTGTTCCAACAGTTCCATGTCCTTTTTATGTTGAGGACACCAGAACTGCAACACAGTACTGCAAATGAGGTCTCACAAGAGCAGAGTAGAGAGGCAGCATCACCTCCTTCGAGCTGCTGGTCATGCTCCTTTTGATACAGCTGACAATACAGTTGACATCAAAACGAGCATGACTAAGAACCATTCAACCATTCAAAACCATTCAAACCATTTCAAAACCATTTTGAGATCTCCAGATGATTAACTGTGCTACGGAGGTAGAAAGAATGCTGGTCCTGTTGATTATAATTATTATAGGAAGAAAAAAGCAGACAGAACCAGGCTTGTTTCCTCCTCTGTAAGTTCTACTATCATTTAGATAGGAAACCAGAAAGCTATTTCTGGTATAAAATAGACAGCATAACCAGTTCCTCACATGAATATCAAGATAAGTTTGAAATTTAGGTGATTAAAACAGGACGAATTATCAGAACACACAATAATCTCCTTCCAGTAGTGGAAAACAAGTTATATATGATGTTGTTTGAGCTGCTGTTTTCAAGGTAAAGTTCAAAGCGGTTTGAAGCATAACTAAGAATTTACTTTTAAGTACTTTATTCTCCTATTTGCCTTATTTTTATCTTTAAATGTAACAGAGGAAATAAACAGACTTCTCTGTAGAAGTATCATTTGTTCCTTGCAAGATTGGACTCCTATTCATCACATCAAGAAGGTTGTTTGTAGCTGTGAATCACATTACAATGGAAAAGGCACTAGTCCTAGTTTCAAGTAGAGACTCCATGAAATTGGAGTAGCATTCTGTGTAATAATTAAGCATTTAGTTACCGAATCTTGAAGCCAGTTTAAGAGGTATCAGAATACTGTGCCTACACTGTGGTGTTTTAACAAAGCCAAAGAGAAGTGAACACAAAGCACTGGAACATTTGGAACAAAGCATGCCTCGAATGTGAAGTTCACACTGACACGTTACAACTATTGAAGTGTTGTTCTAAAGTAATTCTTTATCTTAGTTCCTATCGTGACTATAACATTAGGAAAATGACCAGTAGTTTGCAAGTATCAATAAATTAGGTAGTCCTTTCTATTATTCAGTATCTATTTGTTCTCCAGCCTACAGCCATGACCAGTTTGTCCTGCTCTCTATTTTGTCCTCACTTTCAGCTGTGGGCTCTTATCAAAGCCTTGGAGAAGCTTTATGCACTTCACCATCCTCACTAGTCTACTTAGGTCAGTTAGTGGCAGTAAGCACAAAAAGCTAAGTGAAGCTCTACAATGCAGGTGGATCTTCCTTTAGACCTTTGCAATGCTTTAATTTGCTTCTTTAAATGCTTCATGTGCTTTCTTCTCAATCATTTTCTGCAACATCCCTAAATACCTCTGCTGTTACATCCTTTTCCTTTTCCTTTCCTCCTTTCCCTTTCCCTTTCCCCTCCCCTCCCCTCCCCTTTCTCCACTCCTTCCTCCTCTCCTTTCCTCTCCTTTCCTTTTTCCTTTCCTTTTTCCTCTCCTTTTTCCTCTCCTTTCTTCTTTTCCTTTCCTTTTCTCTCTTCCTCTCATTTTCTGAATGGAAGTTATGAATGAAGGATGGATACCGTCGGAGGACGAAGGTGTTTCATCCTTTGACAATACTAAAAGAGAGGCAGCACTGCTCAGCACCTGGTGATGGCTACAATTTCTGGCTGCCTAGAGGCGAATTCAGAGAGCTCATGTAGACCAAAACCTATTCCTAGTTGAATGAGTTAAAGAAGATCAGTCTGCCTGTCTTCATTTTACTTCTGACTGCCTTTACTTTGGGAATCCTTATATGGCTCGCAGTGATTTTTTTAATCTTTTTTTGCATTAAATTAAGAAAGACAATTTGTTGAAATCAAACATCAGCACCTTTCGCATTCTGAGGTGACAATATCTGACCCAGATATAACAGTGAAATTATTAACAGAGGTTGTTGAGGGGGGGATATATTTCCACTTGAAATTCCTTAGACAGTGACAACGTAATGGAGTGGAAAATAATGGAACAGTACTAAAATCAGAATCAATTGTCAACATGAAGACAACCTCCTGTAGCCCAATGCAACCAATTACACAGCAGCCCCAATAGATGGAATCAGTGTGCTTTAAATGCTCACAGCTGTTCCTGGTATCTACCAAGACATTAGCAGATCAGTTTAATTCCTAAAATGCTTTTTGTCAGATATATGCCACAGATATTTTTGCTTCATTTTATCTAAACATATACATTGAAGAGAGTGAGGTGCAAATAAAATCTCTCTGAAGTTGAAAGATGAGAACTTGGGAGCAACTGGCACAATTGTGCTCTCTTAACAGCCTCCAGCAAGTACTTGACCTCTTTATATCTCCATATTGCTGCCTTTAAAACAAGGTTATTGGTAGGTCTGCACCTCAGAGGGGTGCTCAGAGTGGTAAGTTAAGACCCGCCGGATGAAAGGCATGCAGGGCTTTTATTAACATCTGTATTATAACACCTTCAGTTCAGCAGACTGTTTCACAGTCCATTATGAAAGGAATGTGAGGCATGTAACAGTGTTCAACATTAAATGCTTCAATCTCTCCTCGTTCTAATGAGAAAGGTACCCAGGTTCACATTGAGCTCCAGAACTGACAAGCTGGGTTCACTTAATACCACATTCCATAGTATCTTTCTTTTTACAGCAGCTACATGCAATTTTACTGTCTATAGCTTGAAAATCAGGCCTTTGGACTAACCCTTTATAAAACCTCACAGTGCATTTCTCATTATGTCCATAGCAATTTCAATTATTTTCCTTTGTCTAAGACTTCCATTGGGCTTTGACGTCTGTGGATGTTTTAAGTAACTACCTTGGTTTTTAGCTGACTCTATGCATGACAGAAGATTATTCTGCTCCTAAAATCCTTTATCAGCCAAAATGCTTATATGACCTCTCTTAATGTTATCACAGTATCAGCATGGGGGGGGAACTTTGGAAAACACATCTTTGGAGAGAGATTTCCATTCATTTTTAGCAGAATTGGACCAAATTATGTGTAATTGAAACAAACAATTAGTCCAAACATCACTGACAAAATCCGGGGACAGGGATATAACACAAACATGTACTAAAGGTTTTCCCACGGTAAAAGACAAGTCCAAATCAAGAACTGAGCTGGGATCATCACTTCTCCATCCACTTCATTATCAGATATCAAATCGGTCCTTCGGAACAAAGACTGAAAATAAAAATGGGCTTTGTGCATTCTGGAATGAAATAGCTTAATTATTTCTTGGGCTTTTCCTTCTAGAGAAAGTTTGAAGTCCCTCAGCTGGGGCCATTCTTCCCTGAGAAGTATTCTCACTTTTATCTATGTCATTGTCTTACACTGGAATAGCCAGCAATGCTGGCTGTCCTCCATAACATCAGAGTAGTTGTGATGGTCATGAACCTTTTTTGTGTGCATGCGTCTCAATATAACTCAAAAGATAGAAGGAACTGAAGGCCACTGAATACTTGCTCATGGTGAGCAGCATGTCATCACCTGGGCACATGTCAAGGAGGCAGAACACAAAGACACGCTCCAGGAAAGTGAGGGATGTCTCCTGTGTTGATTACCCTGAGGTCATGAAGGAATAATTGTACAGTCATAGAATCAATCAGTTGGAAAAGACCTTTAGGATCATCAAGTACAACCGTTTCCCAGCACTGCCAAGCCCATGACTAACCCATGTCACTGAGTGCCTCATCTACATGGTGTGTGAACACTTCCAGAGACAATGACTCCACCACTGCCCTGGGCAGCCAATGCCTGAGCACCCTTTGGGGAAGGAATTGTTCTTAAAATCCAATCTAAACTTCCCCTGGTGCAGCTTGAAGCCCTTAAGTCTTGTCCTGTCCTTTGTCCCTCGGAGAAGAGACTGAGCCCCATCTTGCTACATTCTCCTTTCAAGTAGTTGGAAAGAGCCCCAGCAACAAACTGCCCAGAGACAGCACTGCAGGACATTACACCAGCGTCCACCATAGCACCAAGTTAACTGGATCTAGGGGCTTATCAGATACCCCTATCACCATCTGGAATGTTCCAGAATAGCTCACAATGCTTGCGCAAGCATGCAAACGAGCTTCCACCTGTGAGAGGATTCTAGAACCTCAGCAGACTCACTGACTAAAAGGACTTTATCTCATTGACCAAGGAGACATCACTGGATCCATGGTAATCTCATCTCTGTTTCCTCTCCTTTCTCCTTTTCTCCTTCTACTGTGGATCTTTAATAAGCTTAAGAACTTGCCAAGACTTTTGTTCTTCCTTACAGTTTAAGGAAGTTTACAATACAACTGTTTTATTTCAACCTCTGGAGAGCCTGTGGTTTCTCCTATGAACTGCACAGAGTATCGTAAAAGATCATCCCCCTAAACAAACCTGCCAAGCAAAATGGACAGTAGTTAGATATCTGTGACCTAAAAAAAAACCCAGCACAAAACCACAGAAAGAATCTTCAAACCCTCAAACGATTCCCTTCAAATCAAACCCTTCAATTCCTTCTGAAATAACATCCTCATCTGAAAAATGGGCCAATGATAGGATTGCTTGTGCTGCCTCAAGTTCTGGGTACTGTGAGTTAAATAAAAATATGCTGATAAGACGTTCAGAACAAGGCTTAGTAAACTCACTAAATGCTAATAGAGCTTTAATACTGTTTTCATTAACTTTGTGCCCTTTCATATCAAGCTGGAGGGCTACTCAGTAGAAAGAATACCCCACCGATTTAGTCCTATGAATAGATGTTAAATGCAAATTCCGGAAGCACTGGGCAGCGCTCACAGCAGGGCTTTGACAGGATAAAGATTTTATGGAGTGTCATATCAGGACTTGTTGAGCGGGCTGAATGTCAAGAGTAAAAGCAACAGCAGGAAAAAAATGAAAGCAAGAAGATCTTTGAAGTGATGGAGGCTTTTTTGTTGGATACTGCAATTAAAAAATTAACGTCCCTAAGTAGCTGAAAACCAAATAGGAAGCTCATCAAAAGGAGATTAAAAAGAAGAATATCCTCCAAACAGTAAACCCCTGCCTTTAAGTGGAAAGCCAGGGACAGGCTGACATAATACTTCTGGCAGGCATAACGTTTTCCATCATGTTTCAGAAGGGGATTTGGTTACAGGAGTTGCAGCATCAAGATTAATGCTTTGTCTGGGATTTATCTTTTTTGGGGGGGGGGGGCATTGTGAAGTACTTGCAAGTAGTCTGAGGGAGAAAATTCTCCAGTGAACATTATAGCCTGACAAAACCAAACTGTCCCTACATGAAATTCCAGACATAAGAAGGCAAGAACATTGGTTTTATTCCCAGTTCACTCATGGACTCACTCTGTGTTTCTGATTAACCAAAGTTCCAGCAATGAAACATGCACCAGAAACTTAGGAGCAGATTCACCAGCTCCTACAAGACAGGAAGGTTACACTTGCTTACCATTAAGTATGCTCAAGGCTCTGCTTGAGCTCTTCCTTCCACAGATGCTTTTTATCCTGTGTGTAAAAACAGGTAGTTTTTAGGTAGGTACTGTATGTACTGCCCAACAGCACATAGAAAACTCTCTCACCATGTTAAAGCCAGCATTGCTCTCACTATCATCTGTTTATACAGAGAGAAAGACCCCAAGAATGCAAGTTCTCCAACATCAATGTGAGAGTTAAAGACTACAGACAGCAAAGTTGTGCCAGTTGAGACTTGCCTGTGGGACTAGGAGCTATGACCCTTGCTACATAGCAGCTTTTCTCTACTGTGTCATGCACCAAGATCTTACCACAAAAGAAAGGATTATATGGACTCCCTGTGAGATTTTTCTGTTCCCATAGAAGTAAGCTCATTAACTTCCTGGCTCTTAGACAAAAGCAAAGCTCATGACCACTCATTAAAAATAATACAAACAAAAATAACGGCCATATCTTTGACTTCTGAAAATGTTTCCAATGAAAAAGGAAAGCATGAAGCAGTTAAGCACAAACACAGAAATGAATCTTAAAGCCCTTTGTTTTGCATTAAGCATCTGATTTGCAAGATACTTCATGGTGAAATTTGGCTATTTTCTACAGAGGTACTGATGCACATATGAACAGGAAAACACATGCACCATACATACAAATGCATGCATATAATGCCTAAGACTGTCAGTACTTTGTCCTTCAGCTTCAATAAAATGAAAAAGAAAACGTGTTGCTGATCTACCCCATGCTCTTTCAGTCACTTTCATAACTGAAACAAGAATTGCTTTCATCCCTGACTGCAGTAATTCTTGTGAGCTTATTGCATGTTTAGTTTTGGTCTTCATTTTTGCTAAGTACCCCAGGTTTTGGGTGCATTTGGGGGCACATATGTGCTGTAAAGCACATATGTGTATGCTTTAGTGAAAGATGAATATGTTGACTTCACCAAAATGCCATTTTCACAGCAGAAAATTGAACTGGAATTACCATTTGAACACAGCATGAAACCCCAAAGATGCCAAGAGATTAAAAAATTCAGTATATCCATAAATTTAGAACAAAAAGAAGGAAAGTGTCCCAAGATGACTGCCTTTTGTCACCTGCGTTTGTCTACAGTTGGACAAGACTCAAATTTTGCTGTATCCCTGAGCAAATGAATGACAGAAATGACTGTGCTTTTGAGGGCTCCCAAATGCTATCACGTTGGCCCATCTAATGCCACAAGAAGGGAGGAAAAAAGCTTAGTATCCCTTATAGTGTCCCTTCTGGCCTTAGCTTTATATGGTTAGATGGGAATTCAAACCCAGATCTTGCCCTAAACTCAAACCATGGATTTCTACCGTAACTCAGGAGGAGAACATGGTATAGGCAGAAGGGGCTACCACTTAATGTGTTTTCACTGTTTCAAATGTGTAAATTACTGTTAACACAGACATTAAACAGTCTGAGAGGCAGTATGCTCCATTTCTGGTCTTTTCAACAATAAATACTTAAGTATTTCACTGAAAGTGGAAAAAAGCGTATGAAAAATAAATAGATTCCTCCCCCTCTCTCATGCCTGAGCTGCTGTGAATGTTCACATTGTTGTGTATCAGTCTCTCTCTCTGGGACAATCTGATTTGTTTTAAGGTAAAGTTGCTCTTCAGTTTTCAGACTACCTGTGGCAATGAAGTACCCATCAAACCCATATCTGCCATGGATATGCCAGGTATCCTCTAGCTCAGTGAGATACTGAGCAAAGAGCAGGTGAAAGTTCAATGTTGGAACAGTTCATTACAAACAGCATTGGAAGAATATATAGCTGACATCCAGCCTGGAAAATTAGCTCTCCAGACTGGTGAGTTTAACATGTTAAACTAGTATATGCTTTGATCATATTAAACAACATACTAGACATTAATAGCTCCAGGGCTTATTGTAAAGAACTTTACTAATATGATTGTGCTATCAATAAAAAGAAAATAAAAATGAAACAATAAAACTATCCATACTTCCTTTTACTCCCATGGTATAACTTTTTATGTGTAAATCAAGCCTCTTCTGGGCTTCAAGGCACTCACTGAACCAAATTACTTGTCACATGGAGACACTAAGAGACATACCTGCCCATAAAGCAAGGTGAACTTCCACTGTGCTGGACCAAGAGAGCAGAGCTGATCCTGTGTGGCCCTTTTCACCCAGGAAAAGCATCTGTAACTGAACATGTGCCTGGCTGAAGATGAGCATCTGCTAGAGCTCAGCAAGTTGTTGGTTAAAAGCCATCACTACACAGTTCACAGTAAACAGAGTGGCAAATCATCAAGGATCAAAGAAGAAAATCAGAAACGATTGCTAGCAGTAGATGGCAGAGAAACATAAAAAAAATAGAGGCAAAAATGACTATGAAAATATACTTTATACTTATGAAATTAGCCTTAATGAACTATAAAACAAATAAGTCTTAATGAACTATAGCAGCCACTTACAATTATTTCTGTACTAATAAGCTTGTGGAATTTATTTGCTGTATACTGGTCACTAACAAGATATCCTTTGGAATATACAGTTTACTAAAGGAAAAGTTGCTACAAATTAAAAGGATTCTACAAACTCTGCATTTCTGCCACCCCACAGCAATATTTGAGTATCAAAAGGGAAAATTCTCTAAGCCAATAAATACCCAAATTTGTTCACACAAGATGAAATGCGGGTTTTATAGCTTCTCCCTTGTATTAAATTTCTCCTCTATAGTCTTTTTAATGCTGTGTTCTGGCAAAAATGGGAATAAATATTGGTCATTGGGATCTGCCTTGTACAGCACATTTAATAGGAATCCTTAATTGCATGTTGTAAACATAACACAAATGGTAGTTGTAAAACTAAGAACAATTTTGTTCCAAATAAGCAACAAGAATGCCTCTTCATATAGAAAACTCCTACAAGGCACAGTATTAGGTTTAAAATATCTTCACAGGAACTGAAATAGAGGTAATTCCACTTTTGCATATGAACTAAACTCTCACATTGAAGATGCTCAAACACTAAATGTCCTTAAAGGAGAAAAACGATTGCTGTTGCTGAACCCATGACATTAGAATAGGCTTCTCAGACAGTTTGTGGAGTCTCCATTCCTCAATGATGCTCAAGGCTTTGCCAGACACAGCCCTGAGCATCTGCTCTAGGTGACTGTGCACTGAGCAGGGGTTTGGACCACGTGAGCTCTGCTAGTCCCTGACATCCTCAACCATCTTGTGGTTTGGGGGTTGGAACTGGATGACCTGAAGTTACTTTCCAACCCTAACTATTCTATGATTCAGGAAGGCACTTGCAGTTTAGAAGTTTGGCTGTTATTTAGGCAAGGAGACGTTCAATCAAAAATCAAAGTACAATGAAGACAGTTATCATCAGAGCCTAAAATTGGGTAGGTTTTCTTCTATCCCCATGTCAAAACCCCCTTCAATCCAAAGCTGTGCAGAGCGGGCTCAACATATCGTTGTTGCCTGTCTCCTTGTCTGGAAGCACTCTGGAACTCCCAGATTTCAACAAGAAAAAGGAGATGCCTTGAAAATATTCCATAGATGAGATTGCTTTTTTAATCTAGAGACTAGGCAGACAATCAAGACTGGATCAAATTACTGCTGTTTAATGAGTTACTGCTTGTCAGCTGAAAGGCAGCGATGGATGCGATGTTATTCTTAGCATGTTCTGATGACATAACAACTAATGCGTTTCACTCTGCGCTATCAGCAGGCTGCACATGGATGGCTACAGCTAATGAGATGCAATTCAATCAACCACAGTAATGTGAAATGATCTACCACCACCCCACCTTGTTCTTAGTTTCAGTGACAAGAAACTTTGCCTGGCCTTCTAAACTGGGACGAACAGATTAATTTGAGAAGCACAGTTGTGAATATGGTGCCTCCTTGTCCAAGCACTCAACATAGGAATTCCTGATGACAAACTTGTGAGAGAAATGAAATGATTTATGCTTATATAGCAAAGTAATTAAACGCTGCAATGTAAAAAGGCCATTTCAGTGTTAAAATAAGGCTATTAATTGGGGAATTAATAATCTTTCAATGCTTGAGCAACTTCCTCACCAAACTCAGAAGTTAAAAAACCATCTCTCCAGCAAGCTTTTTATGAAAGAAAGACACATTTCTTTAATGACTACTAAAGTCAAAAGGCTTCTTTTCCAGATACAGCTAAAAAGCCTATTTTGAGATCTGAAACATATTCTGTAAATGAAAGGTTGTTGTGAAGCAGATTCCAACCCCTATTAAAGCCTAATGAAACTACAAGGGAGAGCTCAGAAAATTCACAGAGTGCAGTGAAATTACAATTCTCTTTTTAAAGACAGTTTGAGAATCTCCCATTAGAGAAGTAAAGGCAATTAGCAGTTTATTATTTATATATCCAGCAGACTATATGTTATCAAAATGTGTATATTGCTATGTTCTACCCAAGGAGTTGGATAGGTAATAAAGACATGGTAACCACTATGTTATAACTCAGGTCTGAAGTAGGATTTTTTGACTTTTTAGCTTTTATTTTTCATGTTTATTAAGAAAAGGAGGCCACAGAAAGAGCCTTGAACAAGTCCTTTACCTTTTCTCAGGTTTAAAATTTTAAACTCTCAGGTTTAAAGGACACCTCTTGGATCATTACAGTTTCCTCAGGAGCTTGGCTACAAAACAGAACATAAACTACAAATCATTGTGAGATGAGGCCATCTTCCAATTATATTGACCATCACCAGGGCTTTGGTGGAGGCATCTGGATAAAGTATGGCACTTCAGTGAGTATATTTCATAAAATCATAGAATCGCAGAATGCTTTGGGTTGGAAAGGACCTTAAGATCATCCAGGTCCAACCCCCTGCTATGGGCAGAGACACCCCACACTGGACCACATCACCCAAGGCTCTGTCCAGCCTGGCCTTGAACACTGCCAGGGATGGAGCACTCACCACTTCTCTGGGCACCCTGTGCCAGCCCCTCACCATCCCCAGATTAAAGAACTTCTTCCTTATATCAAACTTGAACTTCCCTTTTTTCACTTTGAACCCATCATTCCTTGTCCTATCACTAAGGTCTCTGATGAAGAACCCTTCTTCAGCACCCTTGTAGTCCCCTTCAGACACTGGTAGCCGCTCTGAGGTCTCCATGCAGCCTTCTCTTCTCCAGGGTGAACAGCCCCAGTGTTCTCAGCCTGTCTCCATACAGGAGGTGGTCCAGCCCCGGACCATCCTGATTTTCCTCCAACACTGAAAAGCTAACCCACCTGTTGAGCATTAAGCTGTTTAGGCTGCAGTTCCCCAAGATAGATATCAAGGGTTTGGCACTGAAGAGACAGAACAATCTTAACGTCTACATCACTGTTGATGACCCCTCTGAGAGGCACAACTAACAGCAAACACACTGTCCCTGTAAACACATCTTTCTTCATGAAGAAATAATCACAGATGTATTGCTCTTCTAAGAGTCTTTCCTGCTGGGACACTAGTATCTCTAGCTAACCTGACAAAATAATTCTTCTTTAACACCAAAATAAACCTTCTGAGCTCATTTTTAGGTTTTCTTCCAGAGAATACTGATCCAAAATGACTTTGCTTTGCCACCTCCAACAAGGCTAATAGTCATGTAACACTTTCAAGCAGCTTGTATACCAGTGAGAGTTACATCCTGCCATTTAGCAACTGCACTGATGTGCAGCTCTATTCCTAAGAAAATGTATAAGGCTGTGTGGTGAGTTGGACTCCAGATGCTCTCTAAGCCACTCTATCACTTCCTCCATCAGCAGGACAGGGTGAGGAGAAATAAGATGGGATAAAACTTCTTGGTTTAATAAAGCAGTTTAATAAAGCAAAAGTAAAGTCTGTGCATGGAAGCAAAGGAGAATGAAAGATTCATCCCCAGCAGTGTTCAGGGCCAGGCTGGACAGACAATGTGGGCCCTCTCCAGAAGTTCTCAGGGACGGAGTCATGGGTGATGTGGTTCAGTGTGAGCTGTCCCTGCCCATGGAAGGGGATTGGAACTGGATGGATGATTTTAAGGCCCTTTCCAACCCAAACCATTGTATGATTCTATGATTCTGTGATTTATTCTCTACTTCCCATCAGTAGGCAATATTCAGCCACTTCCCAGGAACCAGGGCATCTGTATGCATAGTGGTTGCTGTGGAACACAAACATTGCAAAATTGAGTATCTCCCTTCTTTCTCTCAGCTTTTATTGCTGACCAGACATCATACAGTATGGAATATTCCTTTGGTCAGTTTGGGCCCAGCATCCTGGCTATGTCCACTCCCACTGTCTTGCTCACTCTCCATCGTACTGGTGGTGGTGATGAATGTAGGAGTGGAAGCCTCAGAGCTGTGCCAGTACTGCTCAGCAGTAGCCAAAACACTGTTGTGTTATCAACACCTTTCTAACTCTCAGTACAAAGCACAGCACTATGAGGAGAAATTAACTCCTTTTTCAGCCAGACAAAACATAGACTCCCTGTCTTAGAAAGGCAAATTACCTGAGTGTTGGTTGATGAGAAAATGAACATGACCCTGCAGTGTGAGCTCGCAGCCGAGAAAGCCAAACGTGTCCTGGGCTACATCAAAAGGAGTGTGACCAGCAGGTCGAAGGAGGTGATCCTGCTCCTCTACTCTGCTCTCGTGAGACCTCATTTGAAGTATTGTGTGCAATTCTGGCATCCTCAACATAAAAAGGACATGGAACTGTTGGAACAAGTGCAGAGGAGGGCCACAAGGAAGATCAGGGGACTGGAGCACCTCCCCTATGAAGACAGGATGAGAAAG
>JASSUY010051212.1:0-12410 GCA_032466535.1 Forpus xanthops | reverse complement strand
CTATGTGCATGTCCATAGAAGGAGTAAAGCAACATACAGATTCTGTCTTTGATACTGATTTTAGAGATAGAATACAGTGGCTTTGTTGCTCCAATATGAAAACAAGTTTGTTGAGATTGGATTTTTAAGTTACTCACAGAGAGAAGACAAAGAGCATTAACACTACTTGGAGTAGGCAAAAAACTATTTACTACTTGTCAGCATCAGAGACCTCTTTTTCAAACCTTCCCCTTCACATATAGAAGCTTTAACATATCACAGACCCATCAGAGACTGAAATGGTGATTGTTGTTTTTGCTGGGACAATATATGCCACACAGAACAGGCCACTCAGGGACTCTGCAGTCAGTGGCAGCAACCTTACCCATCATCCCCAGGTCAAGAAGAATTGCTCTCTAGAGAAGAATAAGCTCTTTTAACCTTATCAAAAAGAACCATGCACTTCCCAAACTGACTTCATTGAAAGTCCACTCAACACAGAGCCAAAGGGCTCCAATATGAATGATGGACTCCCTTGTGTTGCTCTTGTGCCTCTCGCAACACCAAAATCGCTCTGTATTTTGGGTGTTCTATGAGACAGATAATTCAAACATTGCCAACTGAAAATGTCAGTTAATGGAATGGTGCAGCATATGAAGTGTCTCTCTTATAAGAGAGTCTTATCCTTGCTTCTCCTGGGGGCCATTAATTTATGCCTCAGAGAACCCTCCTGAGCCATTAATCGTACTGCAAACATCAACTGCTCCCTCCACTAGACATCACTGCTCCTGAGGAAATGCGACTACCCATAGGAAAGAGGACACTTGTCACTGACTCATTCAAAGACATACACACTTACTAGAATCCTTTCCATACTGGAACCTGAATTTTAGGCACCGAAAGCCATATTTATGCAACTAAAGGAATGACTTGTGCTGCCCACAATTCAGCACCCATGAACAGGACAGTATATGAGGCCAGAGAGACTACTGGTCTGAATCAGTGTGACCATTTTTGTGCTGTTTCTAGCAATCCAAACTGCAAGCGCTGAAGATCAGCCTCCTCTGCCAGGTCCTTAGAGATGTGTCATCATGGGTGAAGGTGAAAGGCATTACAAAGCATAAATAATTGATGTTTGCAGATTGCTTTGGGAAGCTCTGATCAAAGACTTTCCATCCATCAGAAAGGTCATAACTGTGCACAGCCCCACAGTGGGAGTACTCCGTTTTCCTACCCATTGCAAAGAAACAGTGTAGAAACCTGAGATGGAATGAAGAAAGTTGCTGACTGCTTGAGAGTCCTATTGACTTTGGACTCAAACCAATGAAGTCAAGTTACTACTTGTTAATTGAGCTGCAGGAACTGTCCGCATGTGGACTCTCAAGCTATGGCAAAAGCAACATAATACATCCTCCCTTAGCTCTCTCACAGTAGAATTAATGACCTGGCATTATGTGATGCTTATAAAGACCAAACAGCATGCAGATGAGCAACAATCAAGGTCAACCCGAAATGAATTCATTTATAGTAACCTGATCTCATGATGTCCCGTCAAAACATTCATATGTTTGAAGGCTTGGAATAGGTGTTTGTGAATGGTGAAACCCAGAGAGCTTCTTAAGACTTCAATATACTTATTTCTGAGCACTTCTGCCTTTCTTGCCCTGTTATTTTGAAAGAGGTTTTGCATAAAGCAGATTCTTGTCTCTTTAAAACTTCTCTTTCTACCAGTATTCATTTCTCTGTCCTACACAGATATATCACAGCTTTTAACTTACTGTCAGAGAAATAAGTTAACTCGGAGAAGTGCAAACATGGTCACTGGAACCAGGAAAATCTTCAAGAATAGAAATATCAGCTTAACTGAAGAAATTGGGCAAAATTATATATTAAATTGGACCAAATTATACATTCATCAGTGAAAATCCAGATCTCATTTTTGACTCATTTAAATTTGAAGCATGAAAGTTACTGCAGAATCATGACGTACTTTGGTTTTCTTGCCAGAGCAAAAATTGAGTGAGGATGCCAGGATCGAAGCAATTAATTATAGGCTAAAAGACAAGAATGAAAATGACAAGAACTGACACCTGACTATAAATGTAGGTACCTTTTCAAAATAATAAGAAACACAGAAAAAAATTGCAGGGTTATTGATTCCTGATTGTACTGCAGCAATGCCACAGCCAGGGCACAGAGGTGAATTACTTTAGAGTTTCAATGGCAGCTGTCAAAAATATTATGACCCTTATGGGCCTTGAGAGACTGAAACACGCTTGAAAAGGGAGCTGCTCACATAGTTATTAAGCCATATATAGATGCATGGCAAAACCAGACAGACTAAGTAAAGCCCTGTGATATCAATCTATAAAATGCAATGCCACAAAACAAACCTATGTTTTACTCTTATTTACAATGTTCGTTTGGTTGAATTATTGCTCTGTTCAACACTAGTAGGAATTGCTGTGCTCTTATAACCTGACATTGCCAGGCGAGAGATGCACTGGGCAAATGTCAGAATGTCTATTACGTGTGTCAGAAGAGGGTGTCCAGACTTGTCTCCTGTTGGGAAGGAAAAATAGAACAGTAAATGCCAAGTACCACAAAGTAACTTGTCAATCTTCTCTTCTCTGCTACCTTGTGCCCTCAAGACCATGACGGATATGTGCTTTGATTGTGTTGTTGGTGGGTTACTGATGTGGCCTGCCTTGGAAGACCTTCCCTTTGGCTCCACATGGTACTTTGTGACCCACCTGGCTGTCTGCTGCTATGGGGGAAATATGCGGCATTAATTACACCTGAAGCTGATCTAGCAAAATCTTATCTTGCTGAAAGTTATTTTGTTGACCAGGTTTCAAACACCTGAGATTAAAAACCCTGAGATGAAGATGCTTTTTACATCCCTAGACCAGATCACATGAAGTAGCATTCCTCTGCTCCTCCAAGCACACACAGTGACTACAAGTGCTGGTTTTATGATTCCTAGTGCACTGTAATGAACCCAAGGTACAGCACGCAGGGACACTGTAGTGCATGAGATACTAAAAAGGTCTGCAAGTAAGGAAAAAAGAAATAAAAGGAACAGGCTATACAAAAACGGGTGTCTGAACCTCATCTTCATAGGTCAGGCTGCAGAAGACATTTAACTTTATAATCAACCCATAAATGAATTAGGCAAGGAAAAGTGATTGCAAAGAAGGGATAAACAATCGAAATAGAAACAAGATTTTGTACTTTTCTATATTAATCAATTCAATTTTAAATTCAAAACAAGACAGTTGCATATTCAGGAAACAGATACCTGGAGCCTGATTACTGCTTTGTCATATAGGCTGCAGCCCTGCTTCGGAGATACTGGCCAAGATGGATTTTTAGCTGTACTTTAAAGATTACATGTTGATTATAATCAGAGTAATTGTAAGCCTTTCTCAGAATATTTTACATTTTAAAAGCTTATGATGGTTCAAAATGCAACTGGTCAAATTAACAAGAAAGGAATGCATCAATGGGTGTTAAATATCAAATAATTACTTCCTGGATCAGAAAAACCTTTGAGTTTCAAGCTGATGAAGTCTAGGAGAATATTCTGCTGAATGATAACTTGTACAATTTCCTCTTGTTCTGCTCTTCCATAACTGAGCATCATTGTCAGCCACTGCATGGGTTACCTTGAAGGAAAACACTGGTTTACTCTTCTGGGCTCTCACCTGGCTATTCACTGACAGATTCCAAGGCTGGAAAGAACAAGTGCATTTAAGGACTCTCAACAAAACCCTCAGTAGTCCAGTAACCTTTGTCAAACTGAAGTGTGTCTTGTTTAATGGGGAAGGCGCCTTCTGCTGCAATGAATTCCACAAGGAAAGGGTGCAGAATAGCCAAGTCATCTTTCATTCTCTCTTTGGCTAGCTGGATTGGAATGATTAAGATGTCATGGTAAAGCATATTTCCTAACTGCCAAATACATGTAGAATCTTTCTCAAAGTGTCACCTCTTTTTTCCTACAAAGAATGCTTAAGACTTCGGAAGCCTACAGTCTTGACCGTCACTTATCTTGTGTAATTGTGCACTCATACAAAAGAGTCAAAAGGAGGAGGGCACAGAGGGTTTATCTAGGATAAGAAATCTTGACACTATAAAAAGACGTTGTTAAAGGATGGATTTCTTTTAGACTGCTCCAGCAATACTGTCCTTTTAAATGGTTGCTGATGTACTCTAACAGAAAAAAAGAGCAGCTGCAGTGTTGCTAAAATATGAGCAATGTGACCCAAAAGTTCCTGGGCTATTTTCCTAAGGTGTCAGCAAACAAACATACACACATAAGTCCCCAGGAGTTTCTGTGTAGATGTTCTTCTCTCTCTCTGCCAGACAAAAGTGCCCCAAGGGAGCAGTGACATACTTATGGCAAAGGCCTCGACAGGAAAAAGTCATGGCTTGGAGCTCTCCTGAACAGCTGGTCCCTCTGTATGCACCGAGCCAGCAGCCAATGATGCTTAACCGCTGCTTGAGAAACTCACAGGAAAAAGCCTTTTTTGTTTGTCAGGATTCATAGTGATCGTCCCTGTACAAGGAATGGGTTTGCCTGTTGAAGTCATGTCTGATCTGCGGGGGATAAGCACAGCTTTTTTATCCTTTTAAGAAGAACCATTGATTCAGTATCATTATTGCAAAAGTCGAAACAGGAGCAAAAAAAAAGAAGGAAGAAGACTGATCAGAACAATCATAACTGTGTTACTGATCATAATGATATTCAGCGCTGAGAAAGCTGGGGCTGTTCAGCCTAGAGAAGAGAATCTGCATGGAGACCTCAGAGCAGCTTCCAGTGCCTGAAGGGGGCTACAAGAGGGCTGGAGAGGGTCTCTTCATCACGGACTGTAGCAAAAGGATAAGGGGTGATGGGTTAAAACTGTAACAGGGGAAGTTCAGGTTAGATCTGAGGAAGAAGTTCTTTACTGAGAGGGTGCTGAGGCACTGGCACAGGGTGCCCAGAGAAGTGGTGAATGCTCCATCGCTGGCACTGTTCAAGGCCAGGTTGGACAGAGCCTTGGGTGACATGGTTTAGTGTGAGGTGTCAATGCCCATAGCGGTGGGGTTGGAATTGGATGATCTTAAGGTCCTTTCCAACCCAAACCATTCTGTGCTTCTATGATTCTATGATCATAAATACTAATGGAATAATTTCTCGAACTAACTGAAAGGTGAATTTCAGATTTCTCATCATGGCTGCATTCATGAAAGCTAAAGAAGCTTACCTTGAATACTATGCAAATGGAACTTAAACCACTTGAATAGGGTGACTGGTGCTGCTTCTTTTGGTTCTTTCCTGATCCAGCAGAGAGCAAAATATCTGATGACACATTAAATGGAAGCTCTGGCAAGTCATTATGAAACTTGGGTTTTTATTCACTGTGCCAATCAGAGTATCTTGTAACTAGTTCCCTAGCTTGCTTTCTTCCCTTCATTTTCTCTGAATGGTCATGTAGAGCTATTTTATACATTAAAGCCCAGCTGTTCTCTTATCTCCCTGAAGTATGTAAGTCAGTTTTATATGATACAGCTTGTTGAGGTAGTTGAAACTTTAAATCCCTGATATTTTAAAATCTATTTGCATTGCAGTTCAGAATAGAAAAAAAATATTCACTATGAACATGGAAATTTAGTTTCAGAAACCTCCAAAATATAAATGTGAAATTTGCTGCACACCATTTGCTGTCAACCTAGATTAAGAACAGTTTGTAATGACCAGAAAGCATGTTCCAATATAACTCAATGCAAGTTCTTCCTGCATTTGTACCGCTGAAGAGTTTTAGAAGCTTCATAATTAGTTTCACAACCAATGATGAAAAGTAGAGCATTATATTTTCCTAGGGTTTTCATTCGCATCTCTAGGTTCACTTCCCTCAAGACAAGGATATCTTAGCAGAAGATTAACTCCAGTTTTCCAATGGAGTTTTACTGTAAGAACATTTCAGTTCTTTCTCTACTTAAGCGATTTATATTAAAAAGTGTCTAGATTCAGTCAGCTGTTGATAAGATTTGTGATTTTTAGTAGATGGGAATATTTATATAGAAGAAATTGTATTGTAGCATAGATTATCACGATGAATCACATTTCAAACCACACTAATGCAGAATAAAACCGAGTAATGCAATTAGAATTACTGTAGTTGCTTTAGATTTAAATTATCAGGACAGATAGCTATCTGCACTCATAAGCAGTGTCTCATGTAAAAGAAGGACAAAAATATATGTATAATATATATATATATGCAGTAAGAACGTCCATATTCAACCAATCTAAAGGTCCCTCTCACTGAAACCCTATTAACTTTAGTGCTGGCAAAACACCTAAGCAAGCATGCAAGTGCAGGAAAACATTTACAGCCATTTCTCCTAGCAAAAATATAGGGCTCATGATTACCCTCATCCAAAGCCAGTGAGATGATACATGACATCCTTCAACAGAGTTTCTTTTTCTTCCATGGATTTGTAAAATTCCTTCCTGTACCCAGATTTTGGCATCCCATATGTCATGCTAGAAGGAGCCCCAAATATTAAGTACCCCTTATGTGAAGAATCATCTTTCTGTGACTGTTTGGAGCCAGTCCCTGCTAGTTTCTGTTGAGAGCACAAAGAAGACACACAGTACATTCCAATGGGCAATGACTCCATCCTCAAGGAGAAGGACAGCATGGGCAAGTAGCACTGAAATCTTGTAAAACAAAACAACAGATAAACTCTATCAATCCTTTGTGCTTTCTCTTGGGTTGTTCCAGAGGATAGCTCCGGCTAAGAAATCTCTGTTTAAATTGTTGTAAAAGGTCCCAGTGAGCCTCAGGATAATGCAGCATCTACTAAGTACAGGAGTGGTATCACATGGGCTTTATGAAAGTCTCTGTGGGACTTGAGAGGTCTCTAAACTAAAAATTGTCCCCATGCATAATTGTTTTCTGCATCGGGGCTCCTACTTGGGGTCTGCAAGCCAAGACCCATTGAAACTCTTGGGTTCCAGCTCTACCTGTTGGAAACCCTGCCATTGCAGCAGACACACAGACCTGGAATGCCACAACCCATTAGGTGGCAGAAATTTGTAAATCTGATAATCTCTTTCTGAATAATGGCCTGGCCACCTTCTAAAGACATACAGAAATGCCTTCTATCAGACTGAGATTATCAGAAATAACTTAGGAATCATCTTCCTAAGGTAATGAGGGGGAAGAAAAGAGAAAAGAAAGAAAACATACTATAGCTTAAACTATAGGGATGAAGTTGCTTTGATGTCTCCCATCTTGGTGAAGTTACAGCCCAGTCTCCCTACTATACCCCAATACTCCTTTTTAGGGTTGGATCCAGAGCAAAGATCACTAGAAATCTATTATTACTTTTGCACATACTGCAATATTTAGTTGCTTGTCTTCCTGCTCCTCAGGAGAGTTTGGCTCCAGGGTGTCTTGCAATCATCTCAGAAGCTAGATGCACTTTGGAACATCTCAACATATCTGTTGGATTGCCCCCAACTCTCTTCAGTCTGGGGTCTTTAATATACCTTCTGCATCTCTAATTCATATCCATTTCTGATTCATTAATTAGCATTGCTATGAGACCCATTTAAAATCAAACACAACACAAACAACAGACAAAAGGGTAATAAGATGTTCTGTTTGAATATCAACATCATCTTGGCTTACTTTTAAGGATCCACTAAGGATGTTATCTCTGAGACCAAATTCTCTCCGAAGGAAGTTATTTTCATAGGCCAGACCTGAATCTGCAAGCTAAGATCAGTTTTTCTGACCATAATCAGCTTAAATTATCTCCCAGCCATCTTACAGTGTGACAAAAGACTCAGGCTTTTACCTGTGGAAACCGCAGTCAGATCAACCCTTGACTGAGACCGCGATGATTATGACGATGAACAGCAGAACAGCCAACGCAACAGAGAGAAGGCAGCACTTCATCTTCCTGGCTCGTAGCTAGGAGAAGAAAGACAAAATACATGGACTTTTAATGGGAAGATGGTGAGTAAACCTACGAGGAAACGTTGCTATTTTTCCATTGGTAGAACTATTTGAAACAAGTCAATACAAGAAAGAGATTTTGTCTTTTTTCTGGACTGACTCATCCTTTTGGACAATCCAGTCTTCCTTTCAATGAAAATTCCTCTTAAATACAAACACCTTCTCTATGCTACTTTCTTCCTGCTTAAGCCTTTATGTTACACTAGATTTCCAGACTCTGCATGGAGGCCTGGACTTGGCTATTCACTTTGGGTTCGGTCTGGGGGTGTCAAATCTGCTCTCTGGCCACCAGGAGAAGCCTGTCTCCTGTGAGATAAAGAGGTCTCTCTTCACCCTGCTGTGCAATGAAATCTAGCCAAGCAAAAAGGCAGGCTGTTTACAGTGAAGGCAAATGTATCTCCAGCAGTAACTACCCTGATTTCCTTCATATTAAGATATGGTAAAGGAGATTATACAGGGTTTTAATTTTGACGTCTGTTTCTACTTAAACTTATCAGCCTTCCCAGTGACCTCCATAAACATTATGCTGTTTGTTCCCATTTAAAATCTTGTGCAGATAGTTCAAGTTCTCTTCCTCCTTTTTGGGTAGATTAAAAAGAAGTGTTTTTTCCATGATCCCACAGTGTCAATAATCCTCTTATCCAACACACACACAAAAAGTAACTTCAAAGAAACAGTTAATTCACAATTTCTTCTTGAGACCAGATCAACTAGTCCTGCAGCCACCAGATTGATAACACCATCTTGACATGATAAACCAATTGCTGTCATCCAGAGTTATTTGCCTTTCTTAAAACTGAAGCAGTACTCTCACAGGAGAAAAGTACGTAACAGTTGTTACGTACTTTTCCTTCCTTTCTTCCTTCAACTGCTGCAATCAGGTCTCCCAGTCTGCCTCAGATCTTTGGTTAACTGGTTTACACTGATCTGTAACCCACTGCATTTCCCATAGAGACACAGCTCTCCAGCCGTTTTGTTCCACAGATATTTTGGCTTATTTTTTCTGTTCTACAGATGTTTTGGCCTCTTATACTGTAAAGTGACAGGAGACTCATCTCCATTGGAGCTACACTGCTTCATTTCCTCATGACCCTTCCAAGGTCCATCCATGCAGAGCTGGAGAAGTGTTTCCAGCAGGGAACTGTGATGCACAACCACCAACCAAAGTGGTGCATTTTCATCAAAATGTGGATTTCCAGGTTATTATTTTTAAACAAATTAAAGTGCTGTGTTGCCCTGCCTCCATATCAAATAACCAGTGATTCATCTTGGCTCTCCATTTACTTTTCAATTCACATAATCATAGAATCATGGAATAGTTTGGGTTGGAAAGAACCCCAAGATCATCAGATTCCAACACCCTGCCATGGACTGGGACACCTCCCACTAAACCATGTCACCCAAGGCTATGTCCAACCCGGCCTTGAACACCACCAGCAATGGAGCACTCACAACTTCCCTGAGCTTCCCATTCCAGTGCCTCACCACCCCCATACTAAAGATTTCTTTTTCCTCAGATCCATTCTAAACTTCCCCTGTTTAAGTCTGAACCCATTACCCTTGTCCTATCACTACAATCCCTAATGAAGAGTCCCTCTCTGCATCCTTATAGACTCCCTTCAGATACTGGAAGCTGCTCTGAGGTCTCCACGCAGCCTTCTCTTCTCCAGGTTGAACAGCCCCAACTTTCTCATCCTATCTTCATACAGGAGGTGCTACAGTCCCCTGATCATCCTCGCGGCTTCCTCTGTACTTGTTCCAACAGTTCCATGTCCTTTTTGTGTTGGGCACACCAGAACTGCACACAAAACTCACATAGAAATGTTTTCATTTGGTTTGGAAAAAAATGGGTGCTTTAAATAAATCATTCCATGAATATGTGTTAAGAAGGATCTTTTTGTCAGGTGTGATAGGAAGTAGTGTATGGGGGGATACTGTTCTCCACCTCCCCAAAACCCTACCTGGGTACAGCCATTTGCCCCCAATTTTCAATCAATCTGCTGTGTCTCTTGGGGACAATGCAAGCGTACAAGAGCTATGTCTAACAGATTATTTCACCTACAAAGTGACATATCTTCACGGTGGCTCTGCAGTTGCAGCCTTCATTTCTAGAGGAGTAACTACAATGCATTCTGAAAGGTGAGTGCATGAGACAACAGACCTGCTACAGCATGCTCTTTTACTTTAACACTGATTAATTCCAGGTCAAACCAGGAAACCTGTGCTTCCAACTGCACCTAGATGTCCTTGTCCACCTCTAAAGTGCTAGAGCCTTTGCTTGGTCAGCGGAGAATGCTAATGGGTCATTTAGCTTCCAGCAGCATTCTCAATTCTTCCTAGCGAGAGTTTCAAAGGCTGCAGTTACCATTTCACACGGCTTCTCCATCACTCCCTTTGCAGAGAGGCTTCTTTGTTTTGCTCCTTCTGGCATTGCAAAACCCTGTTCACTATTTTGCACTTTATGTAGTCTCTTCCCCTGCCCTTTTTTTCTTGTTTTTAACCAACATAAAGCTAGCATAAAACTCAAATATGAGCAGACTAATACGAGGTTAGGAGAGATACAGCCAAGTTTGTATTCTGGTATCTGGTTCCCATTTTATGACCTTGTCCTGGTTGGTAAGTCAGGATAATGATTTCTGCTCTGTTTACAACATCTCTTAGTGGGTTTACTATTACTGTCCTTCACAGCCATATAATCTGTTGCAGTAGCCTCCTGTTAATTCCTAGTTCTTTCTTTACTTTATATTTCAATAAGGAAAATGTTCAGTTCTTTGAGTCCCTTTAGTCACCACCCATAAATTTGTACAGGCTGGAGCAAACAGGAGTAGAGCCTTGCCTGATCACACAAGCTTTGCTGCACACACTGCGGAAGAGTAGCTGTATACCTTAGCTCCTTTTTGTCACTTAGGTGGAAAAATACTGATATATGAGCAAAAGGCAGCAGTTCCCCTCAAGGTACCGATGCACATGCTACATCAGGAAGGTGTATGCTAGCATCCCTTCACATAGGACTTGGTGCAAGGAGGCTCTTGTGACCCATCCCCTTCCCGTATCAAAGGAGAAAGTGGTTAGCAGAGAGGATGCTGGACAGACTGCTCTGTTCACCAGATAGGATCTGCAGACTATGGTTATTACATAAATACACGCCAACAAACAGTATACATAATAACATTACATAGAACAAACTCTGGTTATTATCCCCTGTTTAGGCTAACAGAATCTGATGGCCAAACTGAGATTATAAATGTTGTCTTAATGCCATCACTGTCAAACTTGAGGGAAGTTGGGAGACATCTTTAGTAATCCAAAGGCACCAACAAATAGCAGGAGCACATCAACATCAGAAACATTATCACTCAACAGCTATGAAATACTGAGTTTATGTTCCACACATATGAACGTATAGGCAGCATTTTGTTCCCCTTCCTCTCAAGCAGAATCTCTGCCTTATTCAATAAATGAGTTATTATTATGTACATCATGAATGTGGGAGTCCACATTAACATGAGATCATGCAAACATTTCACTTAATATAAAGGTCCCCAGTTTTCCCCATGGGAGTTCCATGACAGCAGAATTGTATAATTAATGCTTTCCATTCCTAATATAAATGCAGTAATGGCTTTATGTCCATGCTAAACCAAGGAACAAGAGACACATGACAATGGCAGTAGTACAGCTGATCTCAAGAAAACACCATCAACGTGATTCATGATGCTATCACTTGAATAAAGGCTAACCTACACCTACATGGAAATGGTAAACCCGTAACAGGATCATTTTCCACCACGGCAAGCTCCTTACTGCCCTAAACCAGATATTACTAGGTTTCAGACACAAAATCACTAGTCTCAGAACAGCAGAGCCACAGCCACAGGAAATGCAAGGATCAAAAAAACCCCAAACACAACAAAAAAACAAACCAGCCATAAAATGAATCATTTATTTTATGACATAATTCTTCCAGGAACTTTGCATTTTTATAGCATTTCCCACACATCTGACTAATCCACAGTTGCTTTCATTCGTCTTTTTCCAGCTTTCTCTCCTTCAACTGCTGAAGAGCTTTCTTTTATACTGTGCATTTATGTTACTTCTTATTCTCGTTGCCTTTCCTGGTCTCCAGCACAGGAAGCTCTGAGGCACTGTGACCTCCTCTCAATTCCTCTAACCTACACGCATTATTCTTTGCAGAAGTAAAATAATTTTGCCCAGCATCTCCCACTTGCACTTAGAATCATAGAATCATAGAATAGTTAGGGTTGGAACGGACCTTAAGATCATTCAGTTCCAACCCCACTGCCATGGGCAGGGACACCTGCCACTAAACCATGTCACTGAAGGCTATGTCCAACCTGGCCTTGAACACTGCCAGTGATGGAGCATTCACAACTTCCCTGGGCAACCCATTCCAGT
>JASSUY010051211.1:20162-36861 GCA_032466535.1 Forpus xanthops | reverse complement strand
CATGGTTTAGTGGGAGGTGTCCCTGCCCATGTCAGGGGGGTTGGAGCTAGATGATCTTAAGGTCCTTTCCACCCCTAACTGTTCTATGATTTTTTTCCACTTGCATCTTCCTGTGGTAGTAGTCTGGTCATGTGAGAAAAGTATATGCTATGGTGACCTTCTGGAAGGGCTTGACAGGGGATAAAGTGACCACTATTAAAATAGGATTTAGATGGGAGTAGTATGATGCTTGCACAACAGAGAGGCTATTTTGCATCTAGCAGAATTTTATTTGTTTTTGTTTATAAAATTTCTCAGTAACCATAGGCTTAAGGGGTATTTTGGCTCTTTTGAAACTGGTGGGGATCCAACAGGGTTGAGGTTAAGTCTGTACTAATTAGCATGGTTTGTTTCCATGTGGGTGATGTCTTCAGTCAAGTTGTCTAGTTCTAAAAGCACAGGGTTCACACCCAAGTTTGGCTTTGAATGGAATCTGCTGTGGTCTCTAAGCCATAATCAGGTAGAAATTCCATAAATTAAATGCTGGTATTTCTGGATGTGAGATGACCCTCAAAATAACTGAGCACCATATGCTTGATGATGCATGTATTTCATCCATTCTGGACCAGATCTTGATCACACTGGTTCTCTTATCTGTGGCATGCTTTACCTGCAATCCGCAGTAACTCGTAAGCAGGGATATGAATTACTATTATTTTGAAACTGCTGTTTGACACAAAAACTGTTAGTGTGAGAGTAAATAAGGAAGCTGTCTTCCTTTGTCTTTAAGATTGTTTGCTGTTACCAAAGACACTGTAGGTCTCTTGCTAAAGAGAGCTCTGACTAAGTGATAGGTTGAGAACCTTCTTTAGGTAGAACATGCATGTGCTTTGGGAGGCAAAACCTGGTTTAGTTCGTGGAAAGAAATTTAAAACCTAAGTCTTAGTATCTTCAAACTACTGTGATTTGGAATGTGAAGATTCAGTGCAAATCAGAAGTTACATAGAAAAAACAATACTAAATTTTACTGGTGGAGTAGATTTGAGGCATATGGCTTGTCATGGAAGTGTTGTCACATCAAACCTTGGGTTGCATGCTAGATGAAGGCACACAGGAATACATGAGGTCTGAGTTATTGGCAAACAGCATGTTAGAACTGCATGAAATGCTTTCCTAAATCCAAAGAGAAGGCAGTACTCAGCAGCAGCAGCAAGTCTTCTGAATTTTATTAAGCAATGGAAATGTAACTTGGTCATTGGGGAAGGAGGAAGCTACACATTTCTTAGCTACTATAGATTTCTCCATCTGAGATTCTTACGTCAGTGATAAGCATAGCCCGTGAACAGCTGTTAGTGTTCTTGCGGCAGATAGCATCTTCTGTCTCCTAATTCATTATACAGTTAAACCTGGGAACTAACAGAGCACTTGAATAGCTAGAAGCACAGCAGTTGGATTAAAAATATGCCTGAACTGCTAGCAGTTTAGAAACTGTAGTGCAGTGCTAGTGTACATTAAATCGTTTTCAAAAGCTTAGTGACAATTATCAAATCAGCTTTCCCAGTCTTGCAGTTGAAATAGTAACAAGGCAAAAAGCCTACTAGCAAATAGATAAAATGATTTAATGTTTTTGCCTTAATTCTTTTAAAAGGGTTTTCTTGGTTTTAAAGGCATTGTTAAGCAAGTGTGTAGTCTTCCTGATGTAGATGGTTTGGCTACTTGGATATCCATTAGATTGACTAGCAGCCTTTCTTGTCTGAGTGGTACTAAAGATTTGGCAGTGTGACAAAGAGAAAACTTGGTTTACTTTAGGGCTTTGAGAAGTCTTCCCTTATTAAATGACTCACATTACATGAAGAAGTTAGCCATGGAACAGTTGTTCATTGCTAGGAGAAGGTAACTTTCAATCACACTTTTAGCTATTTGGAGCATACTATTGCTTGGTTTATTTGGTGAGTACCCTTAGAAAAGACTCTTTAAGGCATGCTTACTTGAATAAATTGTCACAGCTCTTAATTTCAATATCTTACTATTCATACTACTATTCTGACATGGCAGCTGCCAGGTGATTGACTGAAGATGTTTGAGGGGAAGGGTTCCCCCCTTTATCCACTGCTGTTTGGATTTGTTTTAAACTTTCTGTTCTTGGTCTCATAATTGAGTCAGGATAACTGGAACAAGTTGCATTGTACAGGCCAGGATACTGAAATTCTGAAAAAGAATGATTTGGTTTAAATAGATACACTTGCAATGGCAAAACAATACTTGCTGAAATTCAGTGTAGGGTTGCTGTGTTCCTGTAGTATGATGAGACAGCAGCAGAAATAAGAAGCAGATAAGTTTTATATTTCTGGTTAAAAAAAAAAAAAAAAAAGAAAAATCCACAAACCATTGTCACTTGAATTTCTGGCATTATGTTGTGTTCCTAGAATGCACTAATGAAATGGAGATTTATGAATAAAATTAAGACCAGAGCTATAATATATTGTAATGGAGGGGAAATCTGAATATATACAAAGGATATTTTTAGAATCAGCTGATCTTAAAAAGCTGACAGCTTTTTCTACATCAAGGTTATTTTTGCCTTAAGAAGTAATGTGGTGTTTGTGGAGCAAGCCTGGTATGTAAATTAAATTATTGAGTGTTCTGTTGCACAAAAATTTTTCCTTTCCTCCAATAGAGAGGTCATCTTGCAGACTTAATATGGAGTTTGTGTGCGAGGTATTTTAAAATTGCTGTAAATAAGATAATCTGAAATAAGAAAGTTTTTGGACAAAGTGGGAGAGTACAAGTTTGAGAATGTATATTAGCTTACACGATGTCTTGAAAATACAGGACAAATGAAGAAATAAAATAGTGCCTGTCAAACAGTGAAACTCACTAGTTTGTGAGCCTGAGACTAGCTAAAAATGTGTCAGTAATAAACCAAAAGCAAAGCCACCTGAAACAACCGCCATTTCACAATTCAACTCTTTCTCCTGTCAGTATATTGTCAAGCAGCAAAAGTGCTGTGAAGACTTGGCTCAACATTTGCTGTCTCTTCTCAACCCAACACCTTCAGTTTCAGTGTACCTCTTTCATGCTTTGCCTCTTCTCCCTTACTTCCTCTAGTCTGCCCCACACCTCTGCTGTTTCCATGGTATATTATTCTCTTGCCCAGATGCAGTCACATCTACATATGGCCTTTGCCTTGGATGCTGTTGATTGTGTTCCTGGTGATGAACAAGAGCACAGCAACAGGAGATGATGCACTGGTCACAGAAGTTAGCTACCATCCAGCACTGCCTTCTACTCCCATTTCTTAGTCCTGGTTCTCCTCCCCTCAAGTGTAGAAAGTCTACTGCTGTGTCTTTTCTCTCAGCTTAACAAGCCAATTTAGCACTTAGATGGCCTCATTGCAGCACAAGGGATTCATGTGCAGGTGGACTGTAAAGATCTTCTAATGGTGCGCTGGTTTGAGGCCTATGAGGCAGTCCAAGGGAACTGTATAGCCTTGTGATGTGCAGGCTTGATGTAGTTCTGTAAAGAAATAAAGAAACCATGTGGCCCAAGATTTTCTGCCTTTTCTACTCTTCTTATAGGTTTCGAAGGAACCTTACTTCATTGTTTTAAGTTTCTCACAAGGTGTTCAAAAACTACACTCAAATCTTCCAAGTTGTATGCAACTCAGCTCCAGTGGGCTGCATTTAGATATTATTTCTCTCACCAGTTTTCCCCAGCCTCTGGTCATCTTATCTTTCATAGCACCTTCCTTATTTTTTTGTGCTCATAGGTATGAAAAGAATCTTTACAGCTTATCCTCGATACTTGAGGAATAAACAGGTTAAATACACATTGTTAAGTTTTCTACCAACTAGGCAATTATTGCATCTTTGTAGGAGTAATATATAGTTGCAAAAATTGAACTATAAAAGCTGTAAGTTGAATACTTGCAGTCATTTGCCAGGGAGAGCTGCAAGTGCATTTCAAGCATTGTTTTGGGGTTATTGTTAAGTGTCCTAGCTGAAGTCACCTGCAGGGAAAACATATTCCAAAAGCTTCCTTTTGTGACACTGGCAGGAAAGCTGTTGGCAGGATTTGATTAGCGTAGGAGACAAGAACGGGGCCTCAACTAAACCAGCTCTTGTAATTTAGGGTGGCAAGAAGTCTTAAAGCTGATTTGGCACTCAGCAGAAAGAGCCTGCTGAGAAAGAGGATAAAAAGGATCTTCACCTTAGGCTGTAATTCAGTTTGCAATTCAGAAGCAGTGCCAGATTGAGCTTCCTGGCTGCTCAAGCTGGTTTCTATGCACACTGGATTTAAACAAAACTGAGTCAGTATAAGACCTTCCCCTGCCCCCTCACCATCTTTTCAGCAGATTACTCTCTGACTGGATCAGTTCCCTGCTGCTTTTCATCACGCAGCTGCACAAAAATACTTCTGTTGACATAACAGTGGAAGCAGTGTAGGGGCAGGAATGAGCAGCTGGGGACACAAGCCCTTTTGATCAGCTTAGGAATCCACCAGCCACAGTCTGCATCTTTGTTCTGCTAAAGAAGAAAAGTCTCATGGTGGAGCTTGTCTGAAAGCTGCCCCTACTGTTGGGAAGCTCTAGGAGGCTATGGGAGTAGTCCAGAGTTTTAGCTTGCACAAGCTTCAAAAATATCCACGTATTTCAGCTGAATCCCATTTTAGCTGGAGGAGGCTGGACATCTGAGAATGCCATATTGCATTAGTGACTCTACTGTGCCTCGATAATGGGTTGACGTGCCCTCTGTAAGCATTGTTGCAGCCCTTAAATGAAACTATCTGTGGCATGCAGAGGGTATTTCTAATTCAGACTTGGTCATCTGCTACAAAACGTCCACACATGCTCTTAGTTCCTCTGTAGATAGACAGGAACTTTGGCTTCATTTGTGTGCTTTTCTTTTGCCTGTCTAACTGGAAGCTGAATAGTTTAATTGTGTAGACAACTTAACTTGTCTGAGCATCAATAAGGAGTAGAGACTTTTTGGGACTGGAGAACCTTTGAGTGGAGCAGTTAGAAGGTATCTAATTTCTTCTTGCTTTCTAAGTCCTTGTAAGCCATAACTATTAGGGTGAGGTCCTGGTTGAGTTCAGGTAAGCAAAATATCTGTTACTTTATCAAATTATGCATTCAGGTAAGATTTCTTGATAACTGGTGTCACCAACAGCTTTAGCAGGCACAACTGGCATTAATTTGTTTCACCACCACTGATGGCCAAATGTTGTATTGCCATTTTGTTTCTTTAGCAGGGCATTTGTCAGGGCATTAGGGTTTTTTACACTTTTCCTGCTAGTGTGTTCTTGCTTTTTGCGTTAACTAATGAGTAGAGATATATCAAGAGATGAAGTTGAAGTCAGAACAGTTTCATTTGGCAGCAGATTATGAAGAGCTGACATGGCTGCTTGTGGAGAAAGTAGCATGAGAGTACAACACCAACGTACGGAAAGTAGTCTTACAGCAATGGAGAGCTTAGTAACACCAGGTCGAGTACAAGTAATACGTAACATGCAATTGCCAGGAGTATGGCCGGTCAGGTACCCAGTGAAGAGGCATCTCTCAAAAAAGAGCTGTTTCCAACAAGTTGCTTGTGATCTTCAAAATGGCTTGTTTAATTGCCTGTTGATGACTGAACTGGAACTGTTGCATAGCTTTAGTTGGTGCTTGGGAACCCCCTGAGAGCCAGTAGCTGAAGCACTTGCATTGCTCTCAAGGGGCATTAACGTTCTGGAAATAGGTTTAGAAAGAATGTTCCATGTAAATTTTAAGTGGACTCTTGAAAGGTATCCCTACAGTGATGCAATATGTATTTTAAGAGACTGACTCACTTTTGAAATACTGCCAGCATTCTGCAGAAAGGAAGATCTGAGTAATATCAGTTAGAAAATATATCTACAGGGACAGTTAATAGCAGAGAATTTTTTTTTTGCTATAAGATGGAAATAAGTAGGGTGTTGTCTGAGGATGAAGCTGTATCTACCAATGTACTTAGTATAGCAAGACAAAATGCATACAAGACTGGACTCCTTAGTGTTACTAGAAAGCTACATGAAACAAAAAGAAAAACTGTGTCAATAGAGCTAAATTCTGAAATTTAGCTCAACTTTTGCCAGCCTGAAATGGAAATGAAAGGGCAGTTTTATTTTTATGTGTTCCACATTAAAGCAGGAAGTATAACTAATGCTATCACTATGTGTAATTTTAGACATATATATTGTCTGAGTATTGGCCTTTTGCAATTACCTGAGCTCTGAGCTGAAACAGTTTGTAGCTCCCATGTCTCTTTATGTTCTTGAATATTATGGGGGAAAAGTACACAGTTTTGGCATTTTGGCCTATCCAGTGAATGGTTCATGGACAGTACTTTTGACTCTGAGGCCTCATTTTCAATTCAGGATAGGAAAGTTAAGATGTTGGTGCTGTACTTAATGCTCCAGAACTGTGTGCAAGTTGTTATTAACAAAAAGGAGAGTTGTGATGGCCTTATTCCCTCTGATCAGATAACTTTACATCTTCCTTATTTTGTGCTACAATCAGCTTAAAAAATCACTTTTAATGAGTAAGCTTTCTTAGGCTTTAGATCAAGGAAAAATAGATAAAAGTTATTTGTAATAACCAGACTGGCTAGAAAGATGATGTCTGCTAATAGTTAGATATGTATTGATCAAGATAGTGAAAACTGGGAGGCAAGGGGGGCAAATGGATGTTTATTCTTACTTTCCCTGACTGTTAAATCTGTAGTTCATAACCTGTATAAAATTCCTTGAAATTAGAATAGTCTTCATGGAGTCGTTGATATTTTGGCACTGAACTTCTTGAACTCTTTTGTGGTGGTATGTAAAACTGAAAAGATAGTAGTCTGTGTGTCAAGATTTCCTCCTTGTACATGGAAATATACATAAGGAGGAAAATAAAAAAGCTAAATCAGTGTGTGGACTGGGTTGTTAAGCTTCTGCACCAAGATACTGATTTGGCATGTATTTTTCCTGTATCAGCCTCCTAAATAAAATTTTCCATAATCTTTGTTCTGTGTGGAAGCTTATGTGGACATTAGGTTTGAGCCTGTTACTGTGAAGGGAGCACTGTTTCCATTACCAGTGACTCAACTTTCAACATGATAATGATCTAGGAGCACTGTGGGAACTTGACAAAAACCACAGGAATAAATGTTATGAGTGCTTTACAATGTCCAGCAGTGGTAGAAGTTTTTCTCTTCACATGGGCAGACAGACAATAATAAGGAAAGCTTCCAAGAAAAAAACACTTCTCAATTGTTTGGGTGTTTCTTTTGATCACTTAAGTGCCAATACATAGTTTGATAGGGTAGACTGTGTCTTATATGCATTATTTCAACCTAGCTTGAGTAGATTAGGGCTGAATCTAAATAGCTTAGTTTTGCAAGCCCTTGTTTGGTCATATCATGAGAGGAGAAGTAAAAACCAGTTCTTAGGATCTTTTAAGTGTGAAAATAAATCTGTAAAATGTCATAGGATGAGCTAAACAATGGTGGCTACTGCTACCTGGAGAACTTCTATGCTTAATGTTAAGGTGTAAACTAAAACCATGGAAGAAGCTAACAGTTCAGAATGTACTGCAGTGTGAAAGACATTTAAAATCATAGGAGAAGGCAAAGACCCAAGTCTCTGCCTGGACTTCACTGTGTGCTTGATGGGTTTCCATTTGTGTTGTTAGACTTAGGCTTGCTTCTGGATCTACTGGCTAATAGGCACATGTGTGACAAAGCAGGTGTTGGGTCAGACTCATGGCTGAAGATGACTGAGATGTTGGAAGTCTCTGGAGCAGTCAGTATTAACGCAGTCAAGTGAATAAATGTCAGTTACAGAAAAATGAGATAGGTCAAGGTCCCCTTCCGTATGTTTTGTAGCCTGTCTTACAAGAATTTTGGATAAAGAAGCAACAAGCAAATTTGCCCCTGGCAGAAGTCTGGTTAAATAATTTTTTTTTTTAATTTACTTTATATTTATTCTGGTGTTCTAGTTCTTGCTGGTGTGTCTCTGGACTCCAAGGTCTCTGTTTAACGACAGATGGCGAAAGTATGAACCTTCTTTCTCTGTGCGCTATAAACATATATATGTCATTACTAATCAACAGGGTTATTATCAGGACTTAAATAAGATAGTTTAGAATGCAATTTATAAATAAATCCTGTTTATCAATTGAGTGTAAGAATGTGTAAGAAGGAGGAACTTTGTGAATGGTAGATATAGGCAAGAAGTGCAAAATTGTAAATTTATAAATGTGCTTTCTACCCGGTCATAACCAGTAAATTCAACCTTACAGAGTTTAAACTTACACTCAGGCTGTAATGTATCCTACGTAGCTTGTTATTAGGAACTTTCTTATCTTTGTATGCGTCAGAGAATTTTAGATTGTCTATTGGCTTAAAAAATATTGTTGGTTGCTTATTTCAGTTGGGAGCTTATATATGTTGTCTAATGATTGTATCGGTCAAGTATAGCAATGCCTAGAAAGGTGCATCTTGGCTACAGGTGGATAAAAATGCAGTATAACAATTGTACCTTTTCTACAAGTCCTCACCAACCTTTATAAATGAAAATACTTGCATTTGTACTGTTATATGATTATTTTTCTTTTCCCCTCTGTGAAATTTCAGAGGTTTCTCAGCTACAACACAGTGGTAAACCATGGAAAAAAGCCCTCTCTAATAATTCAAATAGGAGCTGTTGGGGAGTGGAATATATTTGGGTGAAGCTCAAAGATAGGCGTTTGATTTTTCTTGGCATCCTTTTTCTCATGTGAATGCTTTGAAATGGAGTTTGTTTTAACTCAGATGTGTCTTTATATAAGAATTCATCATGTTTAAATACCTTTCTGGATTGCCTTTGATCAGGTCTTACTCTCTCAGTTGACTGGTGGAAGCTGGATGTGGCATTAATTTCTGTTCCAGGAGTTAGAATATTTTTTTTTTTTCCAATAGCTCAGTTTGTCTTAAGCATTTTTGAATTCCACAGTCTGGGTATAAGCTAAACCAAAACCAGTTTATTAGTTGCTAAGTAGGTGTTAAGAAGTAAATCAGTCAGTTCAGCTATTGACAGTCATTTTGGGGAAATGTGAAAGGCTTTTTTTTTTTTTGACTGAAAAACCTTTTTCATCAGTGCAGGAGCATGAGTGAGATTCTCCAGTGTGTCAGAAAGGAAAGAAATAATCTTTCAGGTCATGGCAGCGTGTTTGCATGGCTGTTAGCCTGTCTAGAAAGATTACCTCTCTTTAGGTTTGCTTACAGTACATGCATCATTTCACAAATTAGTGCAACTGGCATAAGTACCTAAGGCAAAATGTAGACCAGAAGCAGAGGGTGGACATAGAGGCTAAACTGTCCTCTTTGCTCCTGATGTACTCGATATTGCCAGAATTGTATTTATGTTACAGGTTGCACTGTGTGCTTAATCTGTGGATGTGGAATGAATCTGCATAGTTGTTGAGTCAAGCTGTTTTTGGATGCTGTAGAGTCCTTTAAGTTGATAGTTCAGAGAAGAGTCTGTAGTTAAAAAGTAGGGAACCTTTGTTAAGGTTAGGAAATGATGGCAAGAGTACAAAAAAGTTCAGTGTTTGACTGACATAAAGGCATAGGAAAATATTGTAGATTCTAATTGAATTCCTCTGCTTATAAGGAAAAAAAAAAAGGGGGAGGAGGGAGGGTGGAGGGAGTAATGAAACCATATCAGCAGATCTTTACACTGTGAACATGACATCTTGAACATGGGCTAATATTTGATAAGGTAGAAGATACCAAAGGCATTTTAGCTTAGAAGTTTTTTAATTTAACTGCAGATTTCAGTAAATGTAGTAGAAAATTTGTGAGTATGTATGCAGAGAATCTTTTCATGCTTGAGAAGCTTTCCTTGAAAAACTGGGGAAGAATTATGTAGAGCTTTGTAAGTGTACACAGAATTGCTAAACATTAGTAATACATGCCAATCTGACATGCAGAGCTGAATGTTGGACAGCTGAATGTATGTTGTGGTTCTGCATGTTAAGTGTTTCAAGACATTAAAGAACTTTATTAGTGTAATTTTTCCTCTAGACTTAAGTTCATTTTTCCCTGAGTAGTGGTTTAAGACAAAAAGTTATGCTTCATCTCTGTTACAAAGTACAAATTTTGCCAGAAGGGTGTTTTTGGGGGAAGTGGAAGAGGGGAACTTGTGACTTGTTTCTGGACTACACCTTATGCGTTTGCCACGAGTGGACAAAGCATTCCTGTTTATCTCCTTATCTGTTTAAAATAAACCATACTGATTTTTCTGAAGTGAATCCAGAAATTATCTCTTCCTGCAGTTCAATTTAAAGTTTCCAGTGCTTCCACAGTTGTGGCATTCCCTGGCTTCTTTGGACAACCTATTCCAATGCCTCACTGCTCTCACAGTAAAGAACTTCTTCCAAATATCTCATCTAAGCCTCCCCTAAACCTACCGTCTGTCAGTTTAAAGACATTCCCCCTTGTCCTGTCACTACATGACCTTGTAGAAAGTCCCTCCCCAGATTTCTTGTAGGCCCCCTTTAGGTACTGGAAGGCTACTATAAGTTGTCCCCTTCTCTAGGCTGAACAAGCCCAGCTTTCTCAGCATGTGTTCACAGGGGAGGAGCCCTCTGATAGTTTTCGTGGCCTTCTTCAGAACTTGCTCAGGCAGATCCACATTCCTCTTGTGTTGATGACCCCAGAACTGCACACAGAACTCCAGGTAGGGTCTCACCAGAGCAGAGTAAAGAGGCAGGATCACCTCCTTTGACCTGCTGGTCACACTGCTTTTGATGCACCCCAGGATATGGTTGGCTTTCTGGGCTGCAGGCACATGCTGCTGGCTCATGTTGAGCTTCTTGTCAGTCAGCACCCCTAAGTCCTTCTCCACAGGACTACTCTGAATCTCTTTTCTGCCCAGCCTATAGCTGTGCCTAGGATTGCTCTGACCCAGGCGGAGGACCTTGCCCTTGGCCTTGCTGAACTTCATGAGGTTGGCATTGGCCCACCCCTCCAGCTTGTCAATATTCTTCTGGATGGCATCCCTTCTTTCAGCGTGTTGTCCACACCACACAGCTTGGTAGTGTCAGCAAATTTGCTGAGAGTGCACTTAATCCCACTGTCCATATTGCCAACAGAGAGATGTTGAGCAGTGCCAGTCCCAATACTGAACCCTGATGAACACCACTCATCTGCTTTGCGTGTAGTTCAAAGTATGGTCTAGTGGGTGATGTTAATTTCCCAAGCTGAATATTTCAGTGGGATAGAAATGAAATGAAATGCCAGTCCAGTTAAAGTATTTTTGTGAAGGTTAAAAAATACCTGTATATGTAGAAAATCACATAATATATAAATGTAGCTGACTGAAGCTTCAGAGATGCTAGAAAAACTAAGTGCAAGAAACATGGTCAGCATTTATAGCATTCTCACAGTTGACAAGCATGTTTATCAGTAACGCATTTTTAAGGCAGGTGTAATAATGAATGTTGGAAATATATTAGCTGAACAGAATTTGTATTTCCAGCTATGTAATGGCTGCAGAAGAAAGATGATTTCATTGGCAAGTGAAATTGATTTTTTTAATTATTTTTGTTTAAATAAATTGAATAATTTTATGTGATAGATTTGGTGAAAAAGCTGAACTCTTTGATGTAGATCATTGTGGTTTGTCCTGGTTTTGGCTGTGTAATACTTAGTTGCTGGCTGGGATTAAACCATGAAAAGTTTTAAAGGAAAGGAAGTGAAATTAAGTCAGTTATAAGCGGAAGAGAAGAAAAGCTAGATGATGGAGAAAGTGCTGCTGAAATAGAAGGTTCCAGGTCTCCAAAAGGTGGAGGTGCCTAACCTGGAAGGTTGTTTTGAGGCATTTTTAATTTTCAAAAATATACTCTGTATTGGGGGTAGTGTTGTTGTGCAGGTCTGACCCGGTAGTGTGCTGTCAGTTCTCAAGGCATGCAACATAAATTGTGTGTTTAGTCCCCCATCAGATGAACATTATGGATGTGGGTATGCTGATTTGTTGTTTTTTCATGTTTACACTTCTGTGGACTTGAAATGGATCAGTTCCTTTAATGATATAATTAGAATGCAGAAACCAGCTGTCTGATGTGGCTATATCTGTTAACAAGCAGTTTACAGTGTAAAAGCCCATACAATAATACCATTGGAGTAAGTGAGATGGGCTCCCTTCCTTTGCTTTGAGTGCGAATTTATGGTTACTGCATTGTAGGAGTTGCCATGTGATGGAGAAAGATACATAAGGTGATCTTTTGAGAGGATAGAAAAAGTTGAGTGTTGAAAGGTATGTAAGTCACAGCCATAATAATATCAATTCACTGATTTCCAGAAACTCCGATAAGGAAATAATTTTTCATGGGTGGTTTGTTGAATGCATTTCCAACCTGTAACTATGTATTCTCTCTGATAAACAAACTTGCCAGATATAAATTAGTTCAGGTGTTTGCTCACCTACAATGAAGAAGGATTTTCCAAGTTATTAAGCTGCAGTATTTGGAAGACTGAAGTTTCTTTCCCCTTTGTAACTTGGCAGGAGGAATATGTAACTCTTGGAATAAAGTGAAACTCAACCTATTGTATTAACTTGAAGTGCTGTGTTAAGCAGAAGCATCAGTGGAATTATGCTTTCTGTGATACCTGTGCTGATTAATGGCAATGCAGTTAGGGGTGGCAGCATCAGAATTGATCCAGCTTGGGATGCAACTGATGTTTTATTTATAAGAATGCAAGTAACTGGTCAGAACAAAAGCAAACACTCACTTTAGCGCCTGCCTTAGGTGATCTTTATTTAAAGAAGAAAGTAGTTTCACCTATTTGTCTTAATCCTTCTACGAATCTGTTTAACTTTTCTTCCAGTCAGGGAATATATGTGTTCCTAGAAAGATGATTTCTTGTGGGCTGTAGTTTTCAAGCATAGAATTTTCAATATAACAGAGTACATTTATTGTATTTCTCAACCTCCCAAGTAGAATGCTTTATTTGTCTAAAAAATAACGACAATTCCCCAATCAAGCTATGACTGTATCTGTTGAATTTTTGGCTTGTTAAACTTAAATATGCAAAAAAAGCACAATCATTTCACTCCCCCTCCTAGTATTTTCCAATTTTCTTGGTCAGAATTTTTGCAAATACAGAGAATTGCTGTTCTTTCTGTTAACCTTTGTCAGGATATTACTAAGGGGTGGTAGATGCAAATGGTGAAGTTGTTAGGTGTGCTTTGACAGGGGTGAATGATTTTATGGTAATTTATACTGTTTTGTTACAACCTTATATATGACAGGTCAACCACCCATGTTTTTGAATTCCATGAGTCTGGTTAGCTCAAGATTTAATTGTTAAAAGTTGCTGTAATGGTCAATAAAATGAATGCTTAGATGTTCTCCATGTGCATATAATGCTAGTAGATAGATAGATCTCTGTCACTTCTACAGAGATCAAATTATAGGCTTATGATATTGCTGGCATCTTTTCCTGTTTAACAGCTTGCTTGCTTCAATGATCTGGACTTCTAACAGGAAGGCTAATAGTGTGATAAATAGGTAGAGTTTTCTGAGATAATTCACTTAAAAAGGAAAGTAATTCAGAACTTTGAATGCTAATACACAACCCTATCAGTGACTTCATTAATATGTTAATTTAATTTTGCAAACAAATTCGTAAAGGAGCTCAAAGTTTGGTTGCAGATAGTCCAGTCACAGAGATTACTCCAGCAGAATTAGAATTTATTCCATCATACTGAAAATAGTGGGATTATTTATGCCATCATTTCCTGTAGTTGTTCCCTGTTTTAAGGATAAGCTACATTCTAGGTGGTTTTCAGGGAGCAAATAAGAATATAAGAATGAGAAATACATTTTGGAAGTGTATTTCTAGACACTCAACAGTAACTGTAAAAAGTGCATCTGTAGACTGGGATTTTTGGAACAGGATGTGAAAATTACATGGAGATAAGGAATATCTTGGTGCACAGTGAGATGGTCATATAGTACCTTCTTCACCAGGCCCAATGATAAATTAGGCTTTAGAAGCAATTAGTTCAAAGGGAAATCTCCTGACACAGTGAATTAGGTAAAGTCCAAGAAAGTTCATGATATCTGTTTATCTGCAGGAAAAATGCCAAGTAAAGATGCTAATGAAAGCAAAAGTTCAACCAGAGTTGAAATAAAAGATGGACACTGAGGGCAGCAAGGAGGGCTGCTGCATAGGAATAAAGAAGTAAAAGGGGTGTGTGCTGCTGAGTGGGGTGGGTGATTTAGTTACAATTGATGCACATGAGGCTGGTGTACTCAATGCCCTCCTTTCCATCAAGACTTACAGGTCTTTATATCTACAGACAGGGTTTGGCTCCAGAGAAGAGCAATCAGGGCGAAAGATGTTCAACTCAGGTAGCTTTGAAAGTCTTGAAGCCTTGACCTGTTGAAAGTTCACATCATCAGGTGGGCTACATCCAGGAGTACTGAGAGATCTGCTTCACATTAGAATAGCCACACAATCATCTTCAGAAGGTCACAGTGACCAGAGAAGTTTCGCAGTGACACATGTCTTCAAGAAGGGCAAGAAGCATTACCCAAGGAGCTACAGGCTAGTCAGCTTCACTTTGATCCATGGAAAAATAATGAATAAAGTCTGCTTGGAAGTCAGCTGTGGGCATGTGAAGGTGCTGCTATTAATTGTAAATAGCTATCATAAGTCTACCAAAGGAAAGTCATCTGACCAACCCAGTTCACCCCCTGTGATGAAATGACTGGGTCTGTCAAATGGGGATAAGGCAGAGAGCAGTGGATATAATTTACTTTGATTCAACATGGTCTCTCACAACAGCAGCCTTGTATTCAGGTTGAGACACTGATATAGGTAGGCAGGCAGGCTGCTTGTTGAATGAAAAACTTCTGAATCTGGAGGCTCAGAGGGTAGTGGCTAGTGATTAATTCTGTACCTATTCCAGGTGGAGTTTCTGTATTCTGCACCCTGTTCTGTCTCACACCTTGATCAGCTTTCTGGTGCAGACACTGTACCCTGAGTAATTGAGCACTGGAAAAGTTTGCCCAAAGAGACTCTGGAATATGGCCCTCAGAATTTTCTGAGACCCAACTGGATTAAACCCTGAGCAACCTGGTCTGACTTCAGAAATGAGCCTCTTTTGAGCAGGAGATTTTACTGTGGGCCTCCCAAGGTTACTTCCATTCTGAGCCATTCTGTGTTTGCAGCTAGAATACAAGTTGAACAAAGTCAACAGGAGCTTCTTGTTCTTTCAGGGCCCTAAAATGTTTCAGGTGTCCTTGTAGTACTTACCGAAGAATTTTTAAATTCCTTGTTTAAGTTACAGGCTTCCATTCACTTAAAGGGTGCAGAAAGAATTTAAATGTACACTAGCATCTCAAGACTTTAAAGTATAGTTGGTTAAATACAGGTTTAAAGATAGCAGTAAGGACAGTGTAAAGTACTGGCTAATGTTAGAATTTTGTTTCTACAGCTGGATAAGTGAAGAAAATTTCTCACTCACAAAACTAAGGCAAAATAGGGGACTTCTACTTTGGCATCATAGACTCTGCTGCAGGACTGCTCCTGGCAAAAGGAAACAATCTTAGGAAAGAAATGCAGTGTAATTTCTGCTGCAGGTAAAGAGGAAATCGTGGACTGTTATGTTTGAGAATTCTTGTATGGCAGAGAAGAACTGTAGGTGAAGACGTAAATCTAAGTATCTTGTTTGGTTAAAGTGTCTTTAAGACTATCCCATTTAACTACTTACAGGTCTGTCTATCCTGTGTTACCTTCTTGTGCAAGTTTAAGCTACAAAAGTCTGATGCGTAAATATGAGCTCTAAGGACAGAACGCTAAAACTGCAGTTAATGGTTGTGACAAAGGGGAACTGAAAATTCCAGACTCTGGCAAAATCACAACTGCTGGAATTTGGGTGGCTTTATGCATGTAGGCCTCTGTGAAATTAACTTTGCAAGCTACCTGAAAGTGAAGTGTGAAGAATTTTCCTAAGGTGAAACATGGGAAATGTAGTACTATAAGTTAGAATTGATTTTCAGGTATGCCAACACTGAACTAATGTATTGGGTTTTTTTGAGCAAGAATACACTGACAAATTTGAATAAGGTTTAATACTAAAAAAGACTTGAGAATGAGAATTGCTTCTATGACTAGTGAATAGTTTACCCATACTCCAAAAACCAAATCTCTCAAGTACTCATGTAAACTGTGAAGAATGATTTAAAATCTGATTAGGAAAAAAATGAGCTTTAAGTTGTTTAACTCCGTGAATTTAATCCTGCAGTGATACTTCAAGGAAAAATAGAAAATGCCCATGGGACATGGTTGTATGAAAGGGTACAGAAAATGAGGTCAGATGTTGGTTTATAACTTTATTATTCTATCATGTGTGCTTGTGCTTTCTGTGGGTATGCAGGCTGTTTAAACCAGCATGGGTTTGTACAATTGCAGGGAGCCTTGGTGCCCTGAGGAGCGACTGACCTGCTGGTGGTAGTGTCTCAGGCTTACAGGCAGGCACAGCTGGACTCCATCCTCCCTGTCCCCATGGTGGGAGCACCGGGGCTGTGCCAGGCAGTTGCTGGGAAGAAGTCAACAGTTGCAGGCCTGGCCCAAATGTGCCTGCAGTTGCGAATGAAAGAGTTCCCTATGTAGCCCCTGTTTAGCTTGGAGTTAGGTAGTGTGTATAGACTGTTCGCCCCCCCCCG
>JASSUY010051211.1:0-16945 GCA_032466535.1 Forpus xanthops | reverse complement strand
GAGCAATGTGTTCTTATAAACAGGATGCAACCAAAAAAAATGGCATGTTGATACTACTGAATGGTAAGTCATTTTCTTGAACTTTATCTTGTAATGGCATGGTACTGTATAATATTTAACATTAAATTGAATGTGTAGCTGTAATACTGTAGACTTTTCTCTACTTTTGTTAGTTAATGACCTTGTAAAATGAAGAAACAGAAAGCGTAGTCGTGGTGGGTGAAGCCTGACAGTGCTTCTTGACAGTGTGTCAAAGCAATTCTGTATTCTTTTACTCTCCAAATAGATGTGGGTAACACTTCATGTTTTAGCATGATGTAAGTGATAATGGCAGCTATGGTATTAGGTGTCAATCAAAATAGTGTGCTTGTAATATTAGTCATCTGCTGAAGGGAGCATAAATGCGGATACTGAACTCATTATAAAGAAGGGGTGCCTGTGGTGTGTTCAGGGTGAATTAGCACTTCCAAGTAAAAGATGATGATTCTGGAGATAAGGATGTACACAGATAAGCTAATGGCTGCCTGTGTCAAAATAACATTGCTCACCTGACAACTATTTGTTCAAAGACTAGTCTTTAAGCCAGTTGCAACACAGTTGTTCTCTCACTCTAAAGCTCCTATTCTGGAGAGTGCAAATTCAAAGGATGGCATTATAGCTAACTAGTGTAATGTAGTAATTCTGTCTTTTGTGATTTGATCCATAATCTCCAGCAGCTTTCCAACAAGTGCTCTTGTCTGCTTTAGGTTGTGTTGTAATGCGGGGTTTCACGGTACTTCCCTTAAAAAAAAAGTCTTTCCCAAGTAAGACTCTAGCTGGCTATATGAGATACAGTTAACTTTGCTTGGGCTTGCCACAGTGTGTTAAAATTCAAGCTGGCAGCTGTGCTTGTGATGTGTGGTACTCCTGAATAGAAATACATGGGTGCAGCTGGTTTATAATGTAGCTCACCTTCAGTGTGTTTGATGGGCTGGAGTTTCAGAATTGGCTCAGCTCCCTGGTACTAGAGCTACCCCTTAGTCTTCACTAATATGCTTCTGCTCTACTATGGTTTATAAGTGTGAAGATATACCAGGCATGTATTGGATGAGTAGGTCATGTTCTCTCATTTTATGATTGTAAGTTTAAACATAAGGGACTCTTTTTTTTTTTTTTTTTTTTTTTATGTCTACATTGTAAGTGGATTCTATTGTGTGACATGTTTATTTCTGTTAATCATAGGCAGTTACTCATAGGCAGTTACTTTGTTAGACGTTCAGTAAGAAGTTAAGTGCTTTTTTCTGGGCTAAATACAGGCTCTCCTTTCAAGATTATTCCACAATTTCAGTCATTGAACTGTTTTCTATGTACTTTACAAGTTAGTTAATTTAACTTGGGTTTTGGAAAAGAGCTTGCAGAATTCTACTCAGAGGTAAAATACTCTATGTGGATGGAGTGCCTTGATGTTGACCCATAAGTGTAGGCCAATCTTCACTTAAGGAAGGCAAAGATGAATATTTCAACTTACATTTTTTAAAAATAAATTATGCAAAATGAGTTACAGATATTTGACTTATATATGTAAGTTTGTATGCACTTGGTTCAAACAAATGGTTGTTTCATTCTTGCCTTAAATTTAGTTCAGCTGTCTGTCCTGTTTAAAATTTATATGTGGAAGTCTGTGTACTTGCCTGCTTTGTGTGTTTGTAAAGAGTCTCATCCTGATAGCGCACAGTAGTTTTAATAGCCTTTCTTTTTTGAGGTTGTGGAGAATTCTGTTTATATTGAAATTTTCCCATATATTTTCCTCTTTCCTCACTAAAAGTGGAACTTCCTTAAAATGTTTTTCTCCCAGATGACATCCCCATTTTAGTGGGGAGATGTCTTACTTGCTCAGCTTTTTTTTCACCAGTTTTTCAATGGACGGCTATATTTGATAAGAAGGATTTAATGCGTGTGAGTCTGTTTAGACCACTGACATGGTGGTGGTTAGTTAAACTAAGAATCCCCAACCTGCTTTCGATAATTATCATAAAATTCTGGCTTAAGATGGCACTGACACTAAAAGGGAATACTCCCTAGACTGTGCACTTGATAGTGCAGTTGCATGGAACTTGACAGAACTTACTCCTTGGCTTTTTGCTGTGTATAGTGATCCATGTGCACGTTCCTACAGTCATTTCATGAGCTACCAATAACTGTTTGCACACATGTCTGTACTGGAAAATTAAAAAGGTCTTCTGAGTTAGCACTTTGAAGGCTTAATGCTTAATGTGGAGTGTCTTCTTTTTGGAAAACTCTAAGTAACTGCAAGTAACTTTGCTGTATATTTTTTGTAGTTAGTCCTCTGGCTGCCAGTAGTTACTTCCTTCCTACCCTAACTGTATCATTTTGCATTAATATGATTGATAGAAGGAGTTACAAAGCCTGATATACTTAAGCTTTGAATTCAGTTGTAATCAGTTGGTAGGTGCTGATAGACTAATAAGTAGCAACACATGGCTGTGATGGTAAAATAGGAGCAGACTGCAAAGCAAATAGTGAAGGTAACCATCAGCTATTTCAAACCTTAATTCAACAAAAGTAGGAAATCACAGTAAAATTGGCTGTCACATTTAATTGCAGTACTTTGTAAGAAGTCAAATTTTTAAATACCGGTATCTTTAATGTGGAGTAGTTTCCCTTAAATTGGAAAGATTGAAAAAAAAAAAAAAAATCCAGTAAGGTTAGGGAGCTTATATCCATGGAAAGTCATTGAACGAAGAGCTTGGAAAATGACAGTTCAAAAACATCTGGTGATTTTAATGGCAGTCAGTTACCCAAAGCAGTCAAAAATAGGCCATGTAAAAGGATGGGATTCTTACATCTGCCAGTGACAGGCCGCTTTGTAAGGAACTTAAGCTTCTGATACTGGCCATGTTTAGGAAGCCTTTTGGGCTCATGTTTTTCTCATACATCCAAATACACTTTAGCATGTTGATTTTGATTCTTAAATAAACTTTCTTTGTAGAACAATTACTTTACAATAAAGCTATCAAGAATGCAGGTAGAGATGCTGTGTTACGGTGCTGTAACTTGGATCCTTAGCATTATCATATATATTGTTTCTTAAGTGACAGAGTAAGTCCTGTTAGTTCAAAATTTTGCTTCTTATGAATCTCAAGTACTTCATGTTTGTTTTCCCCAGATGTTGAGATGGTAGAACAATTTTTACTCTGCTTCGAAATCAGAGCAGTTTTGTTGCTGCAAATAGTGTTAGCATTCTGAAAAAAAAGTATATCCTGCTATCTTGCTTGCAGCTCCTACTTTGAAGTATTGCAATCCATAGAGTTTGTGTTTGGTGCTTAGTTACAGAGTTTGGAGCTAAGCGGGCTTTGGAAATGTACTGATTTGAGCTAATTGGTATAAATTTGTAAACAATTGAGTTATATGTGGTAGTGGACTAAGTCTTCCTTCTGACCCTCGTGAGAACAGAAGTATGCTGAGTTAGAGTATCTCCTGAAGGAAAGTGTCTCAAGACATCTCAAGTTGATGTGTATGTACTTCCAATTCTGTTAAGTAACTTCTAAAGAGGATTAGTCTTCTCATGGTAGTAGAGATAAAGTATAACATAAAAACTGTGAGCATAAAGGACTTAGTAAGACTGTGCTTGTATGTCAAATGTACTCTGTGATGCTGGTCGTGCATACTTGGGCTTAGTTAGGGAAGCATGAAGATAGGCTGCTGTGATGTATCAGCTATCAAAACTTTTTGGGAAATCTTTTTATGAAGAAATTGTGGTCCAGGTCTTGATGTCTTCTGACTGGATGCTCTGTAACACTTGCCATACTTTCCTTTGTGCTCAGTCCAGAATACATCCCTTATCTGTCTATATGCTTTCAAATACCCAAATGACTTGTGCTGGAAAAGGACATGATACTACTTCATGTTCAAACTTTCTATAACTGCCAGGCTAAAAAGATTCAGTAAACCTCTGACATGACTTAATTTCTCGGGCTTTTGTTTTTGTTATAAATAATGGTAGATAAGAGAGTTTGGCAGTTTAAATGGGATGTCAGGGTACTGGAGCTCAGAAGTAAATGTGAAAGCTGCTGCATGACTTGTCTACAACAAACATGGCTCTATACCAAAAGCACTTCTGTAGAGAATGCTTCTCATTTAATAATGTGTAAAAGTAAAAATATTTGCCAAACTAAATAAAATATAAACTGTTACTGTGATGTACTGCTGCCATAAAGTTGTGTATTAACCTGATGAGATGGTGTAAGGGAGTGGAAAATAATAAAGACAGAAACAGCTGAGAGAAATGTAGTTTCACATTTGTTACTGTTCTACAGAAGTTAATATTTCTAATTAAGCTTTCTAGGTCATTTAGAAGTATACCTACGGACTGCTAATTTGTTTTAGAGTTTAAAGTCTTCAGAGACAACTTTGTGTATCTTTAATCATATAAGGAACCAAAGACATGAAGGCAAAGGCATTGTTAAAGTCTACCTAGTGCTTTAAAAATACATTGTAGACTTCTTAAGTAATGTATTCATACACATGCCAAAATACATTGCTACTTTTTAATCCAATTAAAATGCTAGCTCCTGTTGTTGTCTCAAAGAGCTCTTCCAGGAAATCAGATGCATTTAGAATTTTGTGTAGTGAGTGTTGTAGAAGACGAACAAAACCATTTTAACTGAGCTTAAATTAGGTTGGTTTTGTGAACTTAATGAAAACACTATAACTTACAGTACTTAAGTCATTGTCGTCATCTTGATTTGCAGATGGTATCTACACCATACTCCGTAATGCTTGCTAAGTCTGAGCGTGTTCTTCAAAGGCATGGATCAGAGGTGCTAGGACATGCCCATGTGACGAATACCCTTGTTGAAATAAATGGAAAACATTTGCTACTGGTGGTATTTTGCAGGTAGTGTTACAGAGGTGGATGGCTAGATATATTTGGGTATATAACATCTTTGTATTGTCCATGCTTTAGAAGGTTGAAGAATAAAGCTGATGGATGAATGCTCACTCCCTGTGCCTACAGGAAAGCAGCTGTCTGCACTTTCTTATTTTAACGAGGGCAGCCATATTGGGGTCCATAGATTTGATGTTAAAAATTTGAGCATGGAATAGAGGGAGCTTACAAGTATTTGACTGGATTTATTGTGCTGGCAAGTAACGGGAAGTGGTGAGATACAGTCAAGTTAAAACAGCTTTTGTCCAGTTTGGTCTGTAAAAGGAGTAAGGATTTACTTTGTGAGTTTTTTTTTTTTTTTTTTTTAAGATTGGTTAGTACACTTCTGAGCATAATGCAGTGTGCCTACTTCCAGGTAACTTGTTACCAAAGAAATTTGGTACTATTTTAATAGGTATCAATTTTTTGTATCTGTATGTGAACATTAAAGCTATAGAAACAACACGGTATCTGAATGTCTATAGGCTTCTGTCCTAAATAGCATTAGGACCTACTTGCTTTGTTTTGTGTATTTCACTCTTGCATATGTTACATGTCTTTATTAAAGATCATTTTCAAACTAATTTACTTATGAGTTGAGGATAGGTGAGCTGGTGAGAGATTCTTTCCTGGTTTCCAGTGCTGAGTTTGGGAGTGTGCTTCTGACCAGTCATGAGTGCTGCATTGGTAGTAATGTGTATCAATTTACAGAAATAGATGAATGTGAAGGCAAGATGTTAATCTTGTTCTTATTTACAGTAGCATAGAAGGAGCTGAATAAGTGGAGTTCATGGGGAACACCGAGCCCTGATTTTTGTTAAGTTTGTGTACTTCGGTAGCTTTGTTAAATGTGGCTCTAATGAGATTCAGGCTACTTGCCTTTGTCATCTGAAGGAAATAATCTGCTAGAACAAATTTGATAAGTGAAGAATGAAACCTCCCTTTCTTAGTTGTGACAATCTGCAAAATCCTCTCTATTGGTTCTTGAGTGAAATCTTATTGCAGAGACAAGCTTGGAAAGGGTCTTTTTGTTTCTAATGAAATTTCCCAGAGGGATGGGGAGGATTTTGACCTGGGTGAGAAGAGGAAGGTTTGCGTGATTTCAGATTGCTCATATTTCTGCCTCCGTAAGGTCTGGGGGATGGATCCAGGGATGCAGCATGTGGCAGCACTCCTCCTGAGCGGAGCAATGGCTCAGCCCTGCACAAAGCTGATGATGTAATGTGTGCTGTGGAGCCATGCTGTCACCCGCTTGCGTGCCTCTCAAGCTGTGCTGCACTGCTTCCCTGCCACCCAGCCTGAGCATCACTCCGTTTTGCCTCAGCAGAGCAATCACTCGTTTGCTTTCCTTGCCTTCCATTGCCTTAAACCTAGATTTTTTGATGAATGCAGCCTGTGGGTTAAGAGTACGCACACACTTGCTCAGATTAATTCAAGCTATAATTTCTGACGGAGTCCTCGAGCAAATGAGATGGGTATTGGACGTCTCTTTTGACATTTCATGCTCATCTTGCTTTCCCTTTTAAAAGCAGAGAGGGAGGGAGATAGGTTGCTGTTAGCAACCACTCACATATTAAAAGTGAAATACTCAAGCTTTGATTCCCTGCAGACTCCTGGTCACTATTCCTTTTTATTTATTTTTTTCTTATTTTTTTAAATTGGTTTATTCTAATCGTAGGATATTTTAATCAGTGTTTTAAATAAAATTGGCTTGGTAAGAAGATAAAAAGAGCAGGGAGAAGCTCTGATGTAAAACTTTATTTGTTTCCCTCTGAATGTTTCTAACAGTCACACATCTGAAGCTAAGGGCAGTGTAAAACAAGCTCTCATTGATTCTCTTTCTCTGTTTGACTCCATATGCACTTGACTGTCTTGTGTCTTCGCCTTCCTCCTCCCTCCTCACATTTGACTATTGTATGTGCACTGCAATGTAACAGAGAAGCTTGGATTTCTCCTATGTTTCCCGTGTCTTGGTGCTCGTGGAGCTCAGTGTCCTTACAACTGCAAACTAATAAAAGGGGAATTTGAAGGAATGAGCACTGTTCACAAATCCAGTTATTTGACATACATCTAGTTGTAAACTGCTAGTTCTGCCACAGAAGGTATATAAAGTGTCATGAAGAAAAAAAGGGGGGGGGGGGAAGGTATGTTCAACAAAAAAGGGATGTTTAAGTATTAACGTCTCCAAGTATAAATGTAACCTAATTTTTGCATATGAATCTCCTAAGGTGACAGAAGTGTTGAGAAAATGTGTATATATTTTAAGAAAAAGGTGGAGAAAAGAAAAAAAATAAAGGGGGCAATAAATGCCTAATTTTGGAGATTATGAAAGATAGAAAGCCCAAAAGCAGTACTATATGCTGTAAAAAGGAATTTCTGTTGAAGAATATGCAGTCTGGTTTTGGTATATTTGATTGATTTTGGGACTGATGGAAATAGTTCCTCTCATTGTTGCTCAGGATAAAACAATGCAGGCTGATTTCTCAATCTGTTTTAACTTGCTTATTTTTACTGCCCTTGCTGCAGTCTTCATCAATTTCAGTATGAAAAGAGATTTCTCCAGATGGTGGTTTGGAACAAGAGCCAAAGGACATGATCTAAAATGTTATGTTCCAGCTGTTGCTGCGCAGAATTTAGAAGCTACTGCCTTTCACTTGACTGTGTTTTTTGAACAGAAAAATAAGTAAAAGTGCTTATAGACTTGTTGCTAAAACAACCACATGTTTAACCAATTATTAATAGGAGTCTGGGTAGCCTTCTGATAGCCCTGACAGTGTAGACCCATTCAGCCATGAGTGTCTGCAGCAGACATCAATAGGGAAAGTCTCTGACTGCCATGAGAGCAGTGTGCTACTGCTGTATTTGAACACCACTACAAGAAGGTTTGCCACCTCAACAGGGCAGTGAATTGGAGTATTGCAGCGCTTGGAGATGGATGAGCAGTTTCTACCGAAACAAGTGGACTTGTAACAACATTGGTAAGACAGCAAGAACAGGCTGAACATCCCAAATGGATAGATAAGTTTAAGAGCACTGATCCCCTCACTTCAAAGAAGGGAAACAGATCAGATTTTGATCATCTTAAGTTTCAGTTGAAAAAGACATTTGTACTTTGGCTTGCACATTTCGTAAGATCAAAGGGGAATTCAGATTGGAAAGGACTTCACTACAAAATATAGATAACTCTAAGGTTCCTGTTACTCGATTAAAAGGTGACTGCATATTTTTAAAAAAGTGATTTAGGATTTGGAGGTTTCCTTAACTTCTTAAGGTAGCTCTTCAGCAAGTTTTGTAGTAAAAACCTGAGATAGCTTGTTTGCCAGTAATTGCTCTTTCTAAAGTGAGGAATAGACAAGTATGTAAGCTTTCATGAAAAAGATAGTCACACCATTGGGGAATTTATCTTGCTTGATTATTTGCTGATGACTACACTAGTAGCCTTTTCTTGTCCCTCATCCCTTTTATGTCATTGTGCTCCCCACCATAACATACGGACAGGAGAGGTGTGTCCTGGTGTCAGGATATACCACAGAGATGTTAAGAATAAGTAAGAGAACATCTTACACTTGGCAAAAGTGCCAAAAAAAAAAAAAAAAACAAAAAAAAAAAAAAAAAAAAAAACCACCACCATGCAGGTCGCTTAAAGAACTAGTAACCTTCTAATGAATCTCATTTTCTCACTGCAAGTGAATTTTCTCAGCTGTACACTTCTGTGAGGCCCTGGTTGCCATATGGTAGCATTGCATACCAGCTCGGTACTGATGTGGTCCGATTGTCCGCATTGTGTACGGACAGTGCATAGAGTGCAAAACAAAATGGGAAGGTGGAGGTTGTTCTGTGAGTTGTTGTTATTAAAGTGAGGGTTTGAAGATGTAACGTTTTCTGATTTTGGGCCTGGCCAGAGCTAAAGGGAGTCAAAAGTGTACTCACATCATAGTCCTGGTATTGCTTTAAGTTCAAGGGAAGTTCAGATTTGATACGAGGAGGAAATTCTTTACTGTAAGGGTGGTGAGGCAGTGGAATGGATTGCTCGGGGAACTTGTGAATGCTTCATCCGTGGCAATTTTCAAGGCTAGGTTGGACGGAGCCTTGGATGTCATGGTTTAGTGTGAGGTGTCCCTACGCAGGTCAGGGGGGTTGGAACTAGATGATCTGAAGGTCCTTTCCAACCCTAACTATTCTGTGATTCTAAGACTAGGTTCTTAATGTTAAATTAATAGGTGTTAGCTGTTGGCTGCTGGTCATATGCCTCTAAGCTGTATCCTTGTTGGAATTACTTGGAGGTTTTAGAATCTGGACCAAGAAAAAGTGAATGAATAAATGATGAATGCCGAGGTTACTGATGTTTCCCAGTGGATCCGTATGTCAGTTAAAAAAAAGCCTGCTGATAGTTCCTTGTTTGCTTCTAAAAAGAAAGGTATGTGGTCTTAGAGATGCCATGACAGGCATACCTGAAATTTAGTGTTCCGGAGATAAATTGCCATTAACCATTTGAAACTGGTCATTTGCAAGCTCATGAAGCTTCAGAGAAGAAATAAAATGCAGTCCTTGCCATAATTTTCCTGAATTCTCTTGCTTTGTTGCAACGTGGAAGATGGTGTGAGATTGCCGAGCAGCACTGAATATAGGCAATGTCTATAACTGGAAGCGATAACAGTGCAGTTGGTGAATTGACAGCTCTGATTGCTCTATGAATCTTTTACTTGCATACAAAAGTATGAATTCATAGTTAAGCCTACCATAAAATTGAGATTGGCACTTAAAATACTTGAGTTAAAATCAAGAAAAGCTATCAGTAATCCCATACATGCACTAACTTTAGTTAGCTTTTGCTTCCTTTTGCCAGATTTTTGGCCTGTATTCTCAATTGCTGCTGGGAGGGGGGGTGTTGGTGTTGTTTGAGTTTTTTTCATTTTTTGATTTATGAAACTTCAGTTTTCTTACTCTACCTTTACCACACTATTTCGATTTCATTTGTAAACCATGAACTTCAGGAGGTCAGCAATCATTTCTTACAAATCTAATCAAAGGAAAGAGTAAAATGGTCCTACTGACTTAGTCTGTCTTCAGTTTTGTGTAACTTAAGAGTAAGGGTGTAAAAAGGCTTTACAATGGCTGCTTGTGAATCTCCTGCTATCATGCTTAAAATTATTTTTCATGGAGTAATAGCATATTTAGAATCCCTTTCTGGGCACTTGAAAAACATGGGAGGTGATGTATAAATTAAATTGCAGCTGAAGTTTGTCATACATAGTTTTGACTGATAAGAAAGTTGAGTAAACTAATGGATTTCCAGGATTTAAAGTCAATGTCATCATATTGTGATACGGGGAGAAAAAAAAAAGGCAAATAATGCAACCTTTATCAGTCTAATGATGCACAATTTTTTTATACTTGAGCTTCTTTACTCCTTTTCTTTTTCATTTTAATTAACTAGAAAGCAGTTTCTTTCAAAATGTAGTTAGGATAGCTTTGCTATTAAAGGGAGGAATAATTCAGATTTCAGTCATGTAGTTGGTATCATTCATGCTGTGAAACAGAAGAAATGCTACAGACTGAAACATCTTGGATTCTTTTTGCTTAAATGCTGACTAGCTAAAGGTTTGGGATTGTTCCAAGGGGAAGCTAAATCAGCACATAGGGACCAGTGGATGCAAGGCGTTGTGCAGAGTGGTTTACAGTTCCTGCTGCCTTACCTAAATGCAGAAAAGTGCTGCATGGCTAGGAAATGGTCTCATCCCCACCCACAGAAGTTGTTTTATCTCTCGTCTTCTAGCAAATAGTTCTTTCTACTTATGACTAATCTAAACCAGTCTGATTATTACCCAGCTCCCTTATTACCTGAACTGTGACTTTAATGTAGCAATTCTGAGTGTGGCTATCACAGTTTCTATGCAGCTTTTTCCCCCCTTCCTACAGAACGTAGCATATTGTGTGAATTTTTGAGCAGTAGCATAGCAGAGCAGGTCCTTTGAAATGAACAGAGTACTCTGTTGGAGTACTCACTGAAAGAGGTTTCTCCACTTTGGAATGGGCTATCTGTCAAAGAAGAGGTGGGGGTTAGAAGGCTGGTGCTGGAGGAGGCAGCCTGGCAGATAAGGCACTTGCTTGCTGTCAGTGACATGACACAGGCAGTCATTCTTCTGAAGTCCAAAGAGAGCCTAAAGCATTGATGTGTTCTGGGTTGAGTCTGGCTCTTTTCTGTTTGCACCTGTGAAAAGGTCTTGTTTTCATGTTGCAAAGTGAAAAGCAGTTGTCCTCTTAAAGGTTCAAGTTTTCAGGATGAGAGCTTTCCTTTTTGTGTGTGTTTGTTCTAACCTTGTTTCAGAAGTTTGAAGTCAGTTATGTGTGATGGCGATAGATGAGTGCTTCCTCAACTCTCCTAGAAGATAGATGCTGATCTTAGCCTCAGTTTCAGAGTCCTTTTACTGTCTTAGTTTCTGCTTCAGTAGTCAGTGTTTGTTGCCATAACCGAACAATGCATATCACTAAAAATACTTCCAAAATAACAAAATTCTATGTGCCTAGGGTAGCAATACATCTTTGAGGAAGCTGTTTCTGTTTTGTATCTCAGTTGTGTAATCAAGTTGTTAACTTAAGAGATGCATTTAAGGCAATTTTATCTGCTTACTTTGTGTGGCTGACTAGTTACGGATCATTGCAGTGCAAAATGATTAGCAGAGTTACCTTGTTTCCTGTGCCTGAAGGATACCTCAGCATTACGCTAATACAGGGTTAGCCTTGGATGCATGATCTACCTACTGTACAGGGTACCCAGTTTTTGTTACTGCTCTAAAGATGACTTGTTCACTGTATTTCAGTGTCCATGGGAAGTTTCAGCAAGTTGGGTAGCCAGGAGAGCACTAGAAGTAAAGGAATTCTCTGATTTCCAGGCAAAAGATGGCAGCTTATATTGAGTTACTCTCGTCCTGCAGGGCAGATGGACGTGCAGGTCTGCAGCCAGGTCTTTGCTGTGGGATTTGACAACACTTGCAGTCCAGTTGAGAAGGGGGCCTGTCCTGGCCATTTGGATAAAGGGCCTCGGAAGCCCCCTGGGAGTGATACCTCTACCCAGGAATGCTTCTTTTCATGCATCTTTTAACCTGGATAAATTAATACATTGCTGCAAAAAGTTGGTTTTGTACAGCATAAGAAAAAGGATTAGTACAGACAGCATAATTTCTAAAATTTGGCTGGCTCATGGTGTCTTCTGGCTCTGAAGTTGTGGGGGCAAACAGGAGATGGTGTATTTGTGGGAAAGACTTGTTTTCCAGTGCAGATATCTGTATAAGTTTATGTGGTGTTCTTTTGTTTCTTTCTTGTGTTCATGTTTTAAAGATCTTTAGTTGTGTGACAGAACATTTCAATAACTGCTCTGTAATAACAGACTCTTCTAGTAGAAGGCTGTATATAATTCAGGGGAATTGTGTAATCCTGAAAGCTTCATGGGTCAGGGGGAAGCCCTCTTGAATTGAAATGGACTACTTAGTCATGTGTTACTTAACCTACTGAAGTTGAATATTAATTAGTATAATGTAACGTTCTTTCTTCTTGACTGGTAGTTAGGGAAAAATATCTGTATGATGTATGAGACAATAGAAGGGCACATACTACCTATTAACAATGTGAAACTGTAAAATTAATATATCTTTAATAGGTATTGAAAATACCAAAGATGGTTCCCCGGTTAAGACTAAAATTGTCTTTAAAAGATACTAGTGTAGGATTTATTACGAATCCCCATATTTTTCAACTAAAAATGCTTTATTAGGTGACGTGGATAGTGAAAGGAACAGCACAAATACATGCCATACATGCACACACATCGTGCTTTGCAAAGAGAAGCGTGTGCCGTAGGAATGAAAACCCACTTGAATTCCGTGCTTGCCAACTGCAGGCTTGGGTTGTGATCCTCCACTGAGCCCACCCCACCGGGAGCGGGTCTGCCCCCGGCACCTCTGCTGGCTCCGTTGCTGCCGGCGTAGCGGGTGCCGGATTGCGGGCAGTGCCGCAGCACCGCGGCGCAGGAGCTGCAGCCGGCCGGCCGGGTAAAGGATGACATCACCCTCAGGAACATGTGATGCAGCCGGCTGGCGCGGAGGCTGAGCGCTGTGTAGGGAGAGATTGGTGCAGATATTTATGGCATTTCATTTGAGTGCGGCAAATGCCTTTTAATTTATTTATTTTTTTTTTTTTTATGAAATCCTCATAGTAGCAAATGTTCTGTGGTAGAAAGGCTTTAAAAAGGGAGGGGAGGACCCACCCCAAGCCCTTAAAATCTGCTTTATTGCTGCTTTTTGTATTATTATGGCTCTGTTGGAGAGAAAAAAATACGATAATTTCTTTCTGTATTCACCCTCTCTGCTCCCCAGCATTCTTTCATCAATTGTAATCCCCATAGACTTTTCAGTTAAGCTTTAACACTGCGGAACTGGAATGAGAATTGGCTGTTTAGAGCAGCAGGAATATGATAATCCGAGGCAGTCAGCCTGAAGGATATGCAGGTCCAGAACATGAGCCAAGCCCTAACGTATTTGCTAGGATGTTTACCTTGAGCAGCCCCTTAATAGTCAAAGAAACATTAGCTAAATATTTCTTGCTTTTTATATGCCACAGGCAAAGTAAAATGTGCAGCTACTACACATCATCTAAGGTGAAATAGTTTAAAGGCTTAGAAATCTGAGCAAGCAGGTTGTGGTAACACCAGTGTCTTGGGTAATTTTGTGCTAAAATAGACAGCAAAGAACAGCAGTAGTTTCTGCATGCTTTTTAGGTGAGGAGAAAGTGTTTTCTGCCTCTAAATTTACTGTAAAGAAAAGGAGTTGCCATGGTTGATATGATAGCTGAGCATGCTAAATTGGCATTAAGCTTAGGGTGGCATATTAAAAAAGTTTAACTCTGGAAATGTGCTTATATATAAACAACTAAAGCCCAAGGATTTCAAGATGGAAAAAGGTATTTGCTGTCTTTTGAGATGAGTTCTTTAAGCCCAGGGTTTTTGTTGAAGTCTTATTTACTTTAGTCCATACTAAATGAAAACTTAGTAGGAACAAAACTGTAGGCAGTTTAAGTAAAAGGTTGATAACCCATAGCCAGTGCTCCAAAGGGAGGAATAGTACAAGGCATTCCTTTGCAGCTATCTTAAACTTCTATCTAAGAAATAGCTGTGTACCTCCACTGTTTTGTCAGTCTGGAGTTGCTGTGTAATTGCAAAGTGTTGTCCATCGTGTATAAACACTTCATGTAGCATGCTTACCCAGGGAACCAGTTTTCTTGGTCAGCCCTTCTGAGAACATATATTGAATTTTGGGTTTGATTTTGCTTTATGGTGTTCATGGAAAAGCAGGAAACTGATCAATGACTGGAAGATGATTTGTTGTTTTCTTTTGTTTGCTACCTGCCGTGTGCTGAGACAATGTCCTGGTTAAGCACTTCAGTTACAGTGAACTGAAGGCACCTATTGCTGATAGATACTTGTCTAAATGCATTTTTAAAAAAATCCCTAGCTGTATATAGTCCACAGTCTTCCACAGACAAGCCTGTGTGCTCCTTCACAGTTTTCTTCTTTACAAAACTTCAGCCACCTAAAGTAAATCTCTCGCAGTAATTCTGGCCAGCTTACTTTTGCCACTACTAGACTTTGTATTTTGAGGGCTTCTACCATGTCTCCCCTCAGTTCTTCAGACTAAACAGTGTCATTTGGTTTAGTCCTTCCTCGTAGCTCATGACATGTAAACGCATGGCCATCCCTTGAGTGCCCAGTTTTATGTGTCCTGGGTCTATTTTGAAGGGTAGCGCCCATAACTAGATATTGTAGTGGCACAGAAGTCTCAGTGTTGTGGGCTGGAATAGAAAATCTGTGATGCAAGTTAAATATATAAATCCTGCTTATATTTCTTGATGACATCTTGAGGTTTCAGCTGTGAAGTGCGCAGCTCTTTTCTTAAAGCTCAGGGCCTGAGACAGTGCGTTTTTGGGAGGCCTGGAAATTTTAGGGGGTTTTGATTGTGTCTTGTTCTGTTGGGTTTTGGGTTGGGTTTTTTTGGCTGGTAGTTGTTCTAAAGATACCTACTGTTATTAGCTTGATACTTCTTGTTTCTCCTGGAACATAAAGTAAAAGCAGAATTAAAAACAACAGAATGCAACTGGTAGTTTCCATTTACTGACTGAAAAGGCTACTTCCAGTATCCTGTTTCCTACTGAGTTTTTCTAACAGACCATGCAATTTGTGTTAAGCTAGTCAAAGGAATGACTTGTTCATTAATATATTTTAGAAGTTTAGTTTACCTTTTTTTCAACCTTTGGTGGTAATATTACCTTAATTCTTGTAATCATAATCTTCAGATTATATTCCAAAGGTAAATGTTTTACAATGCCTTCATTAAATGTAGAAGCTGACCTTGTCTGAATTTCTGACTAATTATCTTGTCTTTTCCGTTCTTCAGGGTTTCGCAAAAATGATGAGATGAAGGCTATGGAAGTATTGCCAATTCTAAAGGAAAAAGTTGCATACCTTTCAGGTACAGTTATTTTCTTGTGTTGTGGAATGCGTGACTGTTGCTAGTCGAATGTAAAATGGTATTTCAAGTACTTTTAAATACCATTACAAATGTCATGGAGAGCTAGGGTAGCACCTATTCCAGTTGGGTATTCCAAATATAACATGAACATTGTGAAAAGGTGTGTAATAAAAAAGATAAGTATCTTGTTGAATGTGGAACATACTGCTTGTTGTCATCCCGGTCATGTCCTGTCCTCTCTGCATATTCAACAACATTATGTACAACGTAGAACAATATACCATACTGTAGTCATATTCCTTCTCTTATTTCTGCTTTACAAGAGGGATTTGTTACTGACCTATCTGAAGCACTGGAGAAATAGCTCTGTTGCAGAAGTCAAATTTCATTGCATATCTTCTAAAGCGTATTTGCTATGTTCATGGTGAAATGAGTTACCATCCAGTTTTAGCTTTCTCCAGCGTATACCCTGAAGTTGGTTCCTTAACGAGGAATAGCAGAGAACTTAAAGGAAGGTTTAAATGAATGAATATAGCAACATATTCTTGCTAAGTTACTTGCTAAGTAACTTTACTTGATGGAATAATGGCTTGAGGTGCTTATTCTTGTGAACCTCATTTTGTTGTGTCTTTCTGAAGTACTTCCAAATATATTGGGATTAAACGCAATTCTCTGCCATATTATTGGGGTCAAGTGATTTAGAGGACAGGCTCAACTTGAAAAGGTTTTTTGTTAAATAATTTCCCAAGAACTCAAAAAATAAAGCTCTTATCTGTAAATATTCAAACACACAAAATGATCCCTGAAATAGCACTCCTTAAAGATTTGCTGTGTATGGATGCTGATGCTTGCAAGTACAGTATGTAGTTCGCAGTACTTCATCCTATCCACTCTGCTGAGTCAAGCAGAGGTGAAAAGCAAAAAAAAAAATGTTTTGTTTTTTAAAGGTCCTGACAACTGCAATGAGTGATATAACAGACTGCACAGATCAAATTTCCCTGGTGGTATAGGAACTTATGCTGATGTATTATAGTGAGGATGAGGGTTTGCCTTCATATAACTATGAAGCATGAATAGAATCCTGGATGCAATTTTTTTCTTAAGTTAAAACTGAAGTCTATTGACGTACAGATACTCTGACATCTCTACACATACTTGTATGAGGAGAGCACTTTCTTGCAAGCTGCAGCTGCATTGGTTTCATGTGAGGAAATAATGACTTAAAAAGTTGTCTTGCTTTTCAAACATCCCACTGTTTAGCTTTACCGAAACCCTTTGAAACTAGGTAAAAAGGCAGTTGATGAAAAAACTGAACTACTTGTCCTGTTGGATTTTGATGCCATTTGGAGACCATTGACAAGGCTGGTGTTAGTGATGTGCACTAGACAGAAATGATTCATGTTGGATGACTCATGTGAGTTGATCAGCTGTGTATATGACACATCTTGGCATAAATAGAATATCTCAGTATTGGGGGGTGGGGTGGGGTGGGGGGTGG
>JASSUY010051210.1:0-16898 GCA_032466535.1 Forpus xanthops | reverse complement strand
GTAAAGTGGGGGGGAAAAGAAGGTTGGGAGGAGTGAGTGGGCAGGCAGATTGATTTACGCCTCAAACCACGACACTTTCCCAGACAATATTTGACAATAGGGAAATATTTTTGTGAAATGTTATCTCCTTAGATCTCAGAGGTTTGGGAGGCTGCAAAAAAAGATTCACCTCAGCTGAGAAATACTCAGTGGGTTGTAGTTCTTATGCACCTGTGAGTCTTAAAATTGTCTGAAAGCACAGATTGGAAAAATTATATCCTGGATATAGATATAACCTCCAGGAGAGCGACACCCCTTGGGATCTCATATCTCCTGAAAGGCACATTTCTGTGTGCATTTATGGTTTGGCTGTTTTGGGAACCTTGACTTTGTGGAGTGGAAGTATCTATGTTATCTAAAGGAAGGAGTGTCTGTTTTATCTCTTCCATGAGATATAAAAGAATGTAGTCACAGAGACTTTTTATTTGCTTCAAATTCTTCTAGATCCTGAATCCTAAATTCAAAGAAAGAGTCCCTTCCTGTGTGCTTGACTGTGTCACAGTCTTTTGGGTTTATGCTGTGTCAGATTATAAAGGCTGATACACCCCTCACTCCTGCAGAATCATAGGGAAGAATTGCTTCTGACTTACTCAAGAGAAAAAGTTTATTTCATAAAGCTAAAACAAATAGGAGTATGACTGGAAACTAATGCAGTCATTTAAGACTCAAGCAATTTTGTCTTTTTTTTCCCTAGCTGCAGTTCCTCTAATATCTCTAAATGATGCTGAGAGGAAAATACTCTCACTGCCTTCTAGATTTGGATTATTTAATATATCAGCAGAAAAGTTAAAAAAAAAATCTGCTTTCTCTCAAAAGCTATAAGAACAGTATATCTAGTTTATCCTCTATGTAGATAAATGATTGAGTAGATTGGGAAGTTGTGTGAGTGTTAAGACAATAATTGTTCACAGAAAATAGAAACTGCATTAGAAATTGAAGACATTTCTGCCTCTTTTCTGCTCTTTTAGTCAGTGAAGAAAGGGTCTTTATTACTTCAGCTACTCCATGGAGAGATATGCATTACTTATCAAAAAGCTGCTGGGTGGCCAATTGGCATAACATTTTTGGATAATGTCTGTAATGCTGGAAATCTGCAAATATATTTATGATCGCTCAAAGATTGCAGGTGAGTTTAGAGCAAGCCTGAGTTTAGAGTTCTGAAAGATTTCAACCCAATATCTTTATAAGATATAGAAAAGTTAGGGAGGATAAATAGTTTCAAAAGGGTTGCTTCTATACATGGCTAGGTTCCTTTCCATGTCATTTTTTGTTTCTTTTTAAGGTGGACTTTGTTGTTTTGCACCTCCTGCATTCATTACTTTTCTTAGTTAAAATTGAGACATTTTCTCAAGCCTAGACTGTGGTTCCAGACAGTGGCATACCAGTTCTTTTTATTCTTAGGTCCAGCATGGACCTAAGGTCTATTTCTGGAGGCTTTTGACTATCAAAGTTTCATGACCTCCAAAATAGTCTGATAATAAATGTTTCCTTCTCTCATTGTGAAAATCTGTTGTGTTCTGGAGATCTGTATGGTTTTATATTTGGTTCTTTATATACTTTGCCAAGAACCATTTTATTCAGTTATCCAAACAAGAAAAAAAAAAAAAAAAAGCCTGTTATTTATATTATAATGCTTATGCATGTAATCAATGCATAAATTCATTCAAGTGGCACAAAGAAAGAGAATGCAAAATGCAGCTAGATCTAGTTGTTTGCATTTAATGCAATTTGGCATCTTTCCATAGACTTCACTCTAAATATAATCTGTGACATTGAATTTAATATAAGATCCCCAGTATACTTCAGTACATTCAGTGGATGAAGGATTCTGTGGATGAAGCTTTAAAAGACATCTTTTTTCTTTAATATTTCTTTCAACATGATAATTAGGGTAAAGCATCATTCCTCTACTACAATCTATGAACAGTGAGTCAACTGTTCTTGTCTGTGGTAATGCATATCACAACCCTGAGGCAAAGCACACAAGAACTAGGGAAAGCATTCTCAGGGAGAGCTGTCTAACAAAATACATTTCTACCTAAGACAATTAATATAAACTGAAACCTGTAAGTCTGTTTTAGCAACTCTAACTTGATGGGAACTCCAATTAGAGTGTCCTTACAAAGGATGTCTCTGTTACAGATAACTTTGGAGACCACTTACATCTCCAATTAGCAGCTCTGAAGGTGCATGAAATTCTTTTTATGAAATAATATGTACATATTCTTGGGGGGTTGGGGTTTGGTTTTGGTTTTATTGGAGGGCTGTTTTTTTTCATTTCAATCTCTCTCTATTTGCACTACTTTCCTCTGTTTCTTCCAATTACATTTCTTGTTGTATCAGTCTGCAGTAATGATGACCATTGAGCTAATTTTCAGAGGATCATATTAACACTACCCTTTGGCTCACCCATCTGTTCCTCACTTTATTGCTTCAAATGTCTCCTTTCTGGGTCATTCTTAAACCAGAATAGAGTCAAAATTCCTCCAAACCCAGCAGGACTTTACTGGACCATTTTTGACTGCAAAAGGCTGATTATTTTGATAATCTGAATAATTTGTTCTTGTCATTGAGGTTTCCCAAATACTCAACATCTTGCTGGATGTTGATGGCAAATAAAACATCTGTAGATGCCAGCAGACTTTCTTCTCGAAATAATAAAGGAACACATCTCAGCTCCCATTTTCTGATAGGAATTTGGAGCTCCCCTCGGATCTCTGCTCTCCAGGGAATGAATAACTTCTAGTTTTTTAAGTTCCTGCCTTTATACACTAAACACAAAAGACTGAAACTAAGGATAAATTGGACAGTTCTGAAAACCTGTAGTTTTCTGTAATGACACAATAAATAGTCCACCAGAGCCACAGGTTAATTTCTATCCTAAGAATGTACAGAAATACCAAGCATCAGTGTATTTTTCAGTGCAGCCATTCATAATTCCATGTGTACTTATTAGTAAAGCCTTTAATACTACCAGAGCTGTATAAACAGAGAAAGCTGGTAAATCTAATGTATTTTAGGAATTTAATACTCTCTTATATTAACACTTCGTCACTTTTTTGGCTGGTAAAAATGAGGAGTGATTCATTTTGCATTCTGATTTACTCCTGAATTTGTCTGAAATGTTATTTTAATAGAAAGTATTCCTTTCTTATCTTTTCCCATTCCAAAAACAAATATAGAAAATCAAAACAAAACAAGAAATAAAATTCGGAATATAAGATCACCATAATAATAACACCAAGCCAAATTTGTTGCTGTTGGGAAATTTTGTCCTCCAGATTGCCTTGCTTTCAGTGCACTATCGTAAAATATATTTTAATGTAATTTAAAACATATGTTTTAAAGTGTGTTCTGCAGCAACTGAAAAAAAAAAATGTGAACAACTAAGCCATTAAAATTGCAGTACATTTTGCATATCTTAAATGCATACACTAAGAATTATTTTGCATTGCAATTATCTAACTCTTTTAAATTAACTTCAGGTGTCAAGCTAAAGCACTAGGTCTGGATGACAGCTAAATGAAAGATCTTTGCTCTCCAGTCTAGCTAGCTAGAGTGAGAAACAAAGAAGAGGAAAGGCAGGCAACAAAATTGTCAGGTAGATGAATACTTCCTCTTAGTATCATCACTAATGATGAAACTGTTTGCCATCATATAAATCTGTGCTTAGTGAGCAAAAAACCTTCTCCAAGGTTCTCCATCAATGTCAGTTGTATACCTATATCATACATGCCTTTCCTAAGCATTTTCTATTTAACAGAATATTTTAGAAACTAAATCAGATACACTTCTATGTGTATATGCTTTCTTACTTGAATATAAAGTGTTTAAAGTAAAATAATATCTATACAAATTATTTGGCATGCCACAGTCAATGCCATGAAAAAAAGAAACAAACCAAAACAAAAACAAAGAGGTAAACCTATATTTCTCTGTAAAGAACAGATGCATTTTAGCTGTCTATTTGCAAGTATAATAGGAAGATGTAAGTTTGGGACTTAAAAAAAAAAAATCTTATATTACTTACAGGAAGCATATCAAAACTGACAGACAGATGGAAATTGCCATAGGTGGGACACTGGAAAAATCCAGGAATGTCCTGCCAAAGTCAGACATGGCAGTATTAGATTCAAGTTGATATACTTGCCTTTCATCTACACAGCTACCTGCATATGATTGCATTATATATCTCTTTGAATTAAGTCTATTTTACCAACATATTTTCAGGACAGGGTTGTTTGGGTTTTTTTTTGCTATAAGACTATACTTAATTCAAAATATTGTCCCTATGAGAGATTACAGGCATATTCTGAAAAACCTGAACAGCTGACAAACTGTCTACTCTTAAGGGGAATCACTGCAAAAGTCCTTTTCAGTGTCTTTCTACTTGTACATGGTAGCATTGATATATTTCCAGAAAGACTGCATGATCCATGCCATTTCAATACGTGGATGACTCTGAACATTATCTCTTCCTTTTTATGAATCAGCTGCTTTGAAAGTAGTTTTAATATTTTCCATTTCTTGAAAGTTAATATTTAACTATCTTTTTCTACTTATTTTCCCCAAAATCCTTAATAACTCAAGATCAAAACATTCTCCCGAAACACTGACAATAGCTTTTACAGTTTGCGTAAAATTGGGACAGAATAGGACTCCTGGGAATTAAAGTTACAGTAATAAAATATATCACTGTACCTATCCCACTAAAATTAGCAGGGACAATCTTGGCCTTACTGGTGATAACCCTATAACTATTTTCAGTATATTTATGCAGGACATCTGTTAATGCAAAATCTCTTAACAGAATTTGCTCTTTGGAAACCAAGGACAAAAATTAATCTTTTAAATTGTTTGCCATCATTTTTTTTAACTTGTTCATTGTATTTGCTTTGTGAATTGCCAGTTTTTCACTATGTCCCTTGATAATGCATATAATCAATGAAATGAATTAGTATTTTATTGTATGAAATTATGTAACTAGAGAGCCATGAGGCACATGAGTGCATGCTATCTAAGTTTTAAAATGTAAATTTATTTTTCACCATAAATCTCAGCCAAGAACATATGCAGTGAAGACCCTTGGCTTATTTGCTCCTTGAGAGACACAGATTTCAGCTACGGCCATAAAATCTGGAGAAGCTGTTATACTCTGAATACATAGTGCAGTTCAGATTAGAGTGTCTACTGAAAAAACAAATAAGTGCCCCATAGAAATCAAGCACTGCAAGAAAAGTTCCAGAGAAGGTTTAAATGTATTAGAAGATATTGCAACTTTATCTCAATTTTCTGAGTACAAAGAATAAGAGTAGTTTTTGTAACCAAATTTAATGAATACATTCCTGTCTTCTATATAATACAACCTTCCTTGTCATCTTTCTCTGCCTCCCTCACATCCCAAAACTGAGGTCTCTGAGATAATTTCAGTTACCCTTCCTGACGTTGAAGGTTTCGAATATTTTTTTAACATGCAGGATCTAATAGAAGGCAGCACGTTAATACACAAAAAGATAAACAGAAAGGCTATGAGTGTGAATGAATCACTCTGCTTTACTTGACTAGTTCCTTAATAATAATTAAAAGTTATATTTTTTTGCTTTCCCACTATGCAGTGCTTTGAGGCAAAAAAATCAAAACTGACAAAGTGCTCTATGAACGCCAAAGCAGTCTTGGAACATGCTATAAGCCTCGTCATTATTATTAGATTAATTCTGCAAGTGGGTAAACTGCATCACAGGAATTCAACCACTTGTGTGTCAAAGAAGAATCCAGTGGCAGAGATTTGAAATCATCTATTCCAGTTCTACTCCTTTTTCTCTAGAATACTCTGTCCCTTGGAATCATGGCTTTTTGAGGAGTCTGGCTTTTAAAAAACCCCTCCCTGGACATATGCGCCAGTCATTGTAAAGATCAGAAATTATTAATATTTATACCAAGGTAGAGAAGTCCTTGACCTAAAAGGAAAGAGTTACTCAGTGATGTGTTTGCAGGCAGCATAAGTGGCATGGAAAAGAAACAAGCGCATGTTATTTAGTAGAAAAGGGTGGTGAAAGAAACCCCATGATTTCCGATGGTAAAACTCCTTTCCCACCTTTTGCACAGGGTTCTGCGTGGTTTGGTTGATATTTTAGAGGGAAGGAATGGCTTTCAGAGGAACCTTGACATGCTTGTGAAGCGGGCTGATGCCAACCTTATGAAGTTTAACCATGACAAGTGCAAGGTCCTCCACCTGGGTTGGAGCAATGCAAGGCACAGCTACAGTTTGGGCAGAGATGAGATGCAGAGCAGCTCTGAGGAAAAGGACCTGGGGGTGTTGATTAATGAAAAAATGAACATGAGCCGGCAGTGTGCGCTTGCAGCCCAGAAAGCCAACTGTATCCTGAATTGCATCAAAAGAAGTGCGACTGCAGGTTGAAGGAGGCGATCCTGCCCCTCTATTCTGCTCTCATGAGATCTCACTTGGAGTCTTGTGTGCAGTTCTGGTGTCCTCCACATAAAAAGGACATGGAGCTATTGGAGGGCCATGAGGATGATCAGGGGACTGGAGCAGTTCCCGTATGAAGATAGGTTGAGAAAGTTGGGGTTGTTCAGCCTGGAGAAGAGAAGGCTGCATGGGGGCCTCATAGCAGCCTTTCAATATCTGAAAGGGGTCTACAGGGATGCTAGGGATGGACTCTTCATTAGGGACTGTAGTGAGAGGACAACGGGTAATGGGTTCAAACTTAAACAGGGGAAGTTTAGATTGGATATGAGGGATAAATTCTTTACTGTAAGGGTGGTCAGAGACTGGAATGGGTTGCCCAGGGAAGTTGTGAATTCTCCATTGCTTGCGCTGTTCAAGGCCAGGTTGGACATAGCCTTGGGTGGCATGATTTAGTGGGAGGTGTCCCTGCCCAGAGCAGGGGGGCTGGAACCGGATGATCTTGAGGTCCTTTCCAACCCTAACTATTCTATAATACAGAGGACTGATCATTCCTCAGAACGATAAAAGTAATTTTAGCAGATGCCTCCAGGTATTTTATCATTATGTATCTCTTTAAAATGGCTGAGAAATTACTATCAAGGAAACTGCAGGGAATATATGATATATGGATACTAACATTTGTTATTTGTCTGTACCGGAAGAACTGTGTGGCAATAATATATAAAGTAACAGTAACAGTATGGGAAGTATAGGAATGATACAGGAATAGTAATAGATTTGGATAATTATCTGCACTGAAAGAATAGTACAGGAATAGCATAGGAGGAACTTAGGAAGTTGCAGTAGACTGTCTTTCATAAAAGTGCACCAAGGTCAAACCTTTACAACTGCCCCTCTGGTTTAATCAAAACTCAGTCTCATTGAGCTATTGATCTTCTGAAATGTTAGACACATTTTTAGACAATGTACTCACGATTGGTGTGAAATGATGGAATAGTGTGCACTGAATTTCATGAGGGTATATGGGAAGTGAAGATGCAAGAAGTGTGTAAGAGATTATTCTCTCTGAGTATAGTACATATTGAACAATGATTTACTTATTTCCCCAAATCAAATGAAGTCAGATACTGGCATATGAGCTAAATTCAGATCCATTCCTTTCATGTGAAGGCCACAATATTCACTGTCAGGTTAGGTTAACAACCCAGAGAATCTCAGAAGCTAAGTGCCAGAGTCTCAGCAATTTGATCCCAAGCTTTTCAGCTAAGACCATGAAAAGCTAATAGCCTCTAGTAGTATGGCTCACTGGATAACCTGTAAGGCATACTGAGTGGGTCAGACTTGCATCATGTAGCTTTTTATAACTTTTTTACCTAGATTCAGCTTTGTATTTGTGATCCATCAAGACAGCTTTTATCCTCTGGAGCACAGCAACTAACAAAATCTAAGGCTAAGAGAAGAGGTACACATATGAAGAGGAAGGAATTATAGGGGTTTGGCTATGATAGACAGACACTGCAAAAGATATCACTGAGCATAGTGCTCTTTTTTTTTTAAGACAAACTTTCCCAGCACTCTAAAATGTTTTACACAGAGAGACACACAGATACTCCAAACAATGATAAGCAAAGGAATAAACAGACAAAGACTTTGCAATTTGAAAATGAAGATTCACTGATGAAATACCCATGAAGGAGAAAAAGCCTAGTCAAACTTCCTTGTCTCAGACTTAGTTAGAGCAGACCTTGTAAAGGTTGACTAACCTTTTTGTACATCACTTTAGTGTGGTAACAGTGAACACTGCAGGAAAAGGATCAATACAGTTATGTGGATGATCTAAAGGAGACTGATCACTTGATTGTTTTTTTTTACTGCTGAATAGAAGAATTTATTTGTTTTTTAATAGTTGACTAAATTATTGCTACCCTTGCTTAAAAAAATAAATGGGCAATTTTAAGTATAGTGTGGACATTTATGAATAGTAAACCTGAAACTTTGAAAGAATGGGAGAATTAAATATTTCAGAGTCCATGAGATGCAGCTACTCTACTCTTTTAGTAAATAAATTTCTCATAAACTCGACTTTAAATTCTGAGGGGCATGTATGATTATGTATTTAAATCCCTATTTGACCCCCTATGTGGACACCACTTTAAGGAAAGACCTTATTAAGGGGATTGAAAATATTCTGTGAAAAAACTTTCCATTAACAAATGCGGTCTTAGTTGCACTAGGATGCTTGGTCACATAATGCAATTTCTCACTAAGATTGGATGTGAAAATGTTAAAATAAAATAGCAATTTATTTTTTATTAATATTTTAAGTATCAAACCCATAATTTGGGATAGTTATTTCATATTCATATATATATGTTTTCTTATTGTGATGTTACATTTTTAAAACATGTACATTTTATTTCTTCATTATAATTTTTGTAGTGTACCACTTTATATTGGTTTTATATATTTTTTTATCAGATTTAAGTTTCAAACCTTTATAATTTAAAATATTCACACTTTCAACAACACACCAATAAAAACAATTCAACCTTCAAATTTCAGAATATGTTACATATCTTTCAACGCTGCTTTTTTTGTTACTGTCCATCAGTGCCTTTCTTTTTCTCTCTGATCTCTCATAATGCATTAATTTTACTTTCATTTTCAATACTGTGCTTGAAGTGGCTCAACTTTTCTAAGCTCTTTGCAGCAAATTCTGATCTCCTCTGCTGTTGTTTCAGCTCCAAGCGCCTTCATTACTGATGAAGCTTGCAGCTCACAATTAGATTTCTGTCCTGCCTGCTCACTCCTTTACCCTTTGGCCTTCTCCTCATGTTCTTCAGACTTATCCCTAGAAATTTTTATTATTGTTTCTAAGGCTTATCTCTGCTTGTCTTACAGGACAGGAATAGTTTTTTTTTTACTGACTAATCTGCTTTTCAGAAAGACTTCTTCTCTGTTGTCAGTAGCCAGCTTAGGAAACTATTACCAAGAAAAGGACAAAAGCTAACCCTAGTACTTTATATGCTTATTGCAATCCCAAATAAACATTGTTGAGTAAAATAGCAAAGATGTAGGGTTTTCATGCACAATTCCTACAGAATTATGGATTTTCTTTTTTTTTTTTTTTTTTTTTGTGGCTCTCTGTCGTACCAAATGAAGCTTTATACTATATGTTGTTCATTACAACCACTTTCAAGATACTTTGTACTTTATTCTCATTTAACTTGGCATGCCAGCTTCTGCATATATTGAGATGTACAAGAAGTTTAAACGCATATTAGCTTGTTGGGTCGTTCCTTCCTGTATTCTCATCCTGTTGTCAATTACCTGAATGTTTTGAAAGAGTGTAATGAAAGATTTGTAGCTTAGTTCAGCTTTCTTCTGACAATCATTTCTACTTTATGAAGAAAGTGGACTGATTGAAATTTTTGTTAGCCTCAACATTCTGCAGACAAACTTTGACAATTACTCCTCTTCCTAATTTTTTCATTAACAGAAAAATTCTTAATTAAGTGGGAGTTTTGTGAATTGATGTTTTCAAGGAAGTTTTCTATTTTTTAAAAAAACACAGTAATTCAAAATTGTTAGTTATTACCAATTTATCACACTGATAGGGATTGTGTAATATATATGTCAGGAAATACCATTAAATATTTTCTTGATGTGACATAAGAGGTTCCCTGCCAGTGTTCAAGGCCAAGTTAGATAGACTCTTTGGGTGACATGGTTTAGTATGAGATATGCTTGCCCATGTCAGGGATGGCTGGAAATAGAAGACCTTAAGGTCCTTTCCAACCCTAATGATTCCATGATTCTGTGATGAGTTGGACCTTTGCATCAAGCAAAGTGAGTTTCCAAAATTTACTTAAAGCAGATGTCTAACACCTTTAAAGACTACAGATATTTGAAAAGTTTCCTCAAATAAATAAAAATATATTTAAAATTGTGATCCAGGTCCACGTGACTTTCAGCAGAAGTATCACCATTGACTTCTGCTTACATTTTAGTCTCTGAAAGCATGAACATATAAAAGGTTAAGTAATGAAACTAAAATTCTTTTTTTTTTTTGGCATATGTTGGGTTATTTTTTAGAAGGATACTGACCTAATGCCTTTGCTATTGTAAAATATTAAGCAAAAATATATGATACTCTTTGACATGTGAGAGTGCAAATTTAAATGAAAGCAGAGTTCACATATTGCTTTTACATTCTATCTGCCAGTCGAGTTAAGACTTTATGAAGAATGGCAAAGTAATTTTCAATCATGTATGGTATATCGTGTAGGTCAAATTCTTTTATGTAAAGCTCTTTCACTTGGGTGTTCAAATTGCAATAAAATGTAATGATAAAAAGTCTGGCTTTTATTTCTCCTCTTTGTCAAATTTATTCTGAGTTTGGAGAACTAGTGTTTTATTGAGCATGATGCCTAAAAGGAGCATTGTTTTTAAAAGGTGTTAAAACAAGAGTCACATATGTTTTGGATAATGGAAGTATTACAGGAGGTTTCCCCACATAACCTTTCTTTCCTGTAAGCTGGGGCTCATGGAGCTGATTCTGTAGGTTAGCTTGAGCTCATCTGGATTCTTCAGCTCACCAGATGAGGGTGGCTTACCTGATGGCTAACAACAGCATGGTCCATTTCCTATTGTCATGTTGGTTTTCATTGCTGTTTTAATGTGGGAGGTTCCTTGTGTTAGGGATGCACTGAAATTTCGTAGTGCTAAATTGTGCCTAAAATTAAACACTAACCTGTTTTTCCCAGCCTTAAAAAAAAAAAAAAAATCAAAAAAAAAAAAATCACTGTTTTCAGAGCTTACTTAACAAGAGGTGCTTTCCTGAGTCAGAATTCAGTTTGCATGTCAGGATTTCACTTTGTAGCGAACAACCTAAGAAAAGGGATACTAAGCTGATCTCCCTTCAATATGTAGATGAATGCGTAGCCTCTGAAACACTCAGCCTTTTTGCCTGCCTCATTATGTGCTTTTGAAGTGAAGAAGAAAGACGAAATGTACATCTGAGAGCTAGCGTGTTTCTTAGCAGCAAGATTCACTTTCATGTGTGATGTGGGTTATATCCCAAACATTGAATAATATGACACATACTATGCTATTATACAAATTGTGAATAATAAGCGTTCTAGAAATCCACACAGGGAATACTATGTACTTTGGGGCAAATTCTGAATTCAGGAGCATAACTTCAGCTCTAAGAAGAATTTGTCTGTATCGTCAGCTCTATCATTATACTTCCTCACAAATAGAAGAAGATAAGCTGGTTTACACCAGCTGAGAGTAAATACTGTTTTTTTTGTTGTGTCAGAAATACGATTCCACCAGGAACTTTTGTAACTTGCTTGTGCCATTATTTGTATCAGAGTTAAAAAACTGTAGGCTGGAGTGCATAGACCTGGGCAGGAATTAATGTTTCTGTTCTCATGGACTATTTAGATATTAAAGTTCTTTCCTGTCCTTAACCAAAAGTAAAAAAAAAAAAGGAGCCATAAGATGAAAGCAAACTGAACCCAAACAAAACTTTAGTTTAGGGATTAAGTCAGCTTTTTTCAGTACATATTTGGATTTCAACATTGAAAGAAATTGATCTGATAATGAAATGAAAAAAACATTTCTAAACAGCAACTTAGAATATATCATTCATTTTCCAAAAAAATTGAGGCAACACAATGAAATCTACTCTTTCCTTCTTGAGTTATTTTTGACAAATCAAACTTCTCAATTAGAGTTTTTATATTTTGCACAGGTTCCCATATTTTTTGTCTCCTAGCCCTCCCCCTCTTACAGACAATGTAATGAAGGTTGATTTTAAAGTAATTTTTCCACGTTATGCTATTTATCTCCTGGCACAAGATATTGTCATACACTAATGTTATCAGCGGTATCAATATATTGGATAACATTGGTGACATTAATCTGTCTTGCTTTTTTCTAAAAGCTTATATGGGTTCATTGTTTTGGTCCAGAAAAATGCCTAACAGAAAACAGAATTCAATAACTGTTTTGAATTCTGAAGATTAAGGAAATCTTTTCCCTTGTGTTATTTAGAAGCTTGTCAGGAATTACACAAGGACAGTTTCACATGTATTGTATAGGCTTATATTTTTTTTCATTTGCCAACATATTCTATCCTGACAAATTTTCTCAGCAATTATTCCAGCATTCTATCTGATAGGGATCAATTCCCTCCCCTTTCTCCCATAGACAATCCCAGTTGAAAAAAATTGTTCTGATTGTTCCTAAATAGTCCTACCAAGAATTCAGTCTTATCCACAGTTATTTCCTCTTTTATCAACTCAAAAATACCCCTTTCTTCTGCTCCCTAAAATGGTAAGCACATTTGGTAGCACCCTGGAGAGAGCTGGACTTTGGCAGGGAACATAGATGGTAGTCTTCCTGATAATGAGAAAATGAAGACTTGCATAAATTGGTCCTTTTCTTTTTAACATAGAAACTTACCTTATTCCTATGCTTTTTAAAAAAGTAAAGCATACTATAGAATCAAAATCACTCAATGTAACATAAAACACACGTGTTCTGACACTTCTGTGGGACTGAGCAGAAAGATATTACCTTGCCACATCATCCAAAAATGGCATAACCTTTAAGATCCCAGTTTTGCAAATGCTCACCCATCTGTTTATGCTTTGAGAAAAACTTCAGTGGTTTCACTGGAGCTGCCTGCTGTGTCTTAGGGTTAACACGTGTATAAGTTTTTGTGGGACTAATGAGGCAACAATCTTCCTGCCAATGTATGACTACATTATGTGGTCTGAATGAGCTCAGGACTTGGCGCAGGATTTGTGGTGAGAATACTATAAAGCACAGCCACAAACACTGCACAAAACATAGAGAAAGCATGTATAGATCATTGTTTTAGCCTGGCAAAATTTGTCTATTTATATGGAATCTCAAAAACACTGACAAATCCCTCCATGTTTAAAATGCATCATTTCATCTGTTATTAGCACAGAAGGGTGACAAGATACATGCATCCTTCTACACACTTGGATTACATTTATGAAATAAGTATTTTTTTAGCAACATGACATTGTTGCAACCTGCTGTGATACAGAACCATATGTCCTGGAATTCTGCAAAATCCTCAGTTTTTTGTTAAGATGTATGTAAAACAAGCCTTGATGAGCCACATACATCTGTATTCTGAAGGCAGATAGCTGAACATCCATGCTGAAATTGATCACCCATGTCATAGGTGCAGAGTATTAATATTAACAGAGTATAAAAAAAATTAATTTCTTCTTTTCTTGTCCTTTGGGTTTGGCTTTTGGTTTTGTTTTTAGTGGTTTTTGTTTTTTTTTTTTTTCACTGAAGTTTAAAATGTCAATATTTAAATCACTCAACAAGCACAGTAAAAGCATTAAGTAACAGAATAGATCTCTACAATGTTGTCTGGTCTGCATTTAGATAATACTTCAGAGGTTATTCCTCTCTTGTAACTGCAATAGTGTTAATGAGAGTGATGCAAAAGTATTAACAGGAAAAGCCTGTTGTGGTAATGGAGAGGTCTTTCAAGGCTTCTATGTACATATCAGTAACTTCACATGTATTCAGAAAAAGCATTAATAGAACACCAAAGATAGATACTTGTTGACAGGAGAAACACATAGTTAAAATTAATAAGTGGCAAAAATGATGGAAATTAAATAGTCCCCTTTTGTGCATAATAAAGAGATTTATTTTTTTAATTTGTTTTTAAAATCTGTATTGATATCAGTAGCTCATAATAAAGTGCAGAACTGGAACTTGGCAAATTTTTATTTTCATAGCTTCAAAGTAGTATGGATTTCCATTAAATCTTAGTAATAATTATTGAATGACAGTAAGTAGCCTCATGGTTTACAATCTTAACATAGTTTGCATGGCAAACAATTTCAAGTGCATTTTCCCACAGCAAATATTAGCTGCTTTCTTATCAGCATCTTTGTGAACAAAAATAAAAAATTTTCTGTAGTGTCTCTGACACTGATTGGATAACAGAGTGTTACTGCCAAAGGGATACATCGAACTTGTAATTTAAATACAAGCAAATAAAATTAAACACTAGTAATACTTAGTTTCCTGTGGATCTGTTTCTAAATTATTATGGTTATGATTTTTCTTATGATTATTCTATCAGTATATATTCACTTTACTGGTCTTTGCACCAAGCTTGTAAATTATAACTAGTTCTCTTCCATTTTTTCCAGGGACTGACAGTGTGATATGCAACTCTTAGTACTGTTAAGGCAAATGCTTGCATGCATTTGTTGATGGACTGCTCAAGAGGCCAAACAGATCAAATAACAGCTTACCTTAAACTATGTTTATTTCTTTAATGAGACCACTAATTGGATTTCTTCTTCTTACACAAACACCAGGTACATATGAAGTCTATTCATGAAACAGGGGATTCAGACGTCCTGCTTCTAAATTTGTTTAAAATAAATCAACTGTAGGAAAAAAAAATGAAAAAAAACCCCACCAAAACTAAAACCACAACAAAATAGACAAACATGAACTGCAATCCAGTTGATATTGTTTTTATGAAATTTTTTAAGTTTCTATGACAATGATAAAAAAGGTAGCCAGGGACTGCTGTGGGTGGGGTTTGGTTGTTTGGATCCCTAGCCTGGGATTTTAAGTAGGAAGTCTGGAGAATCATTGCCATGAACCAGAACACGTTTATCTACTTCAGCCTGATAGTCACTTTGCTTTGGGAACTTCAAGGACACAATGGGATCAAGGTCATTGTCTTGAGCATGATTTTCCATATAATTATCTGAGAATGAGTCACCATTTTCAAAGCACTAAGCATCACTATTGTACCTTATATCCAGATGTATTTATTAAATAAATAATGATAATAGTGATAATAACAACGGTATTATTGATAGCAATAATCATAACAACCACCCCAAAACCAACCAACCAAATTACAACACCACCCCCCAAGTATAAGCAGAAAACCTAGTCTGTATGCTCAGTTCAAACACAGTACAACATTGTAGCTTTGAGTTTATCTCTCTCTTCTGAAATGTAAACAGAAGCAGTTTTGTTACAGGCCGGCTTTGGCAGCATCTAAAACCCAGATCTTGTCCCATGGTGGAGGTGCTGACGTCTTATGGAGATAAAATGCAAGGCTGTGCACTTTTACCAGTCAGGACTAACAAGTGGGAGAGGGATGATACATTAGGTGAGATGCACTGCTTCCCACACTGGCCTTTGTTCAGATACTGCTACTTCACTGCATGGTGGCAACTTATCTGTGTTCTTCTTTGTGTCAGATTAGCAGAGCTTGTAAATCGAAACTGTGACGAATGGTGGCTGCAGGTTTTGGTCCTTGAGCCTTATTCTGCTGATAAAGCTGGTGAAGGGGCAGAGAAGAAGAAAGGTTGTTTTCCTTGGCTGGACTTGGAACTGTGGGATCAAGTCCAAAGGAGGGTCACGAGGATGATCAGGGGACTGGAGCACCTCCCCTATGAAGATAGAGAGAGAAAGTTGGGGCTGTTCAGCCTGGACAAGAGAAGGCTGTGTAGAGACCTCATAGCAGCCTTCCAATATCTAAAGGGGGCCTTATAGGGATGTTGGGGAGGGACTCTTCATGTGAGGGACTGTAGTGAGAGGACAAGGGTTAACAGGTTCAATCTTAAACAGGGGAATTTTAGACTGGATATAAGGAAGAAATTCTTTACTGTTAGGGTGGTAAGGCACTGGAATGGGTTGCCCAGGGAAGTTGTGAATGCTCCATCGCTGGCGCTGTTCAAGGCCAGGTTGGACATAGCCTTGGGTGACATGGTTCAGTGTGAGGTATCCCTGCCCCTGGCAGGGGTGTTGGAACTAGATGATCTTGAGGTCCTTTCCTACCCTAACGATTCTATGATTCTATGATTCTATGATTATCAGCATAGATTTTGCAGATATACAAAAGGCACTAATTCATTGAAGAGCATTTAACAATCATTTATGTTATACACTCAGGAAAATGAACACCTATATTCAGCTAAAGATGTTTAAAAAGACTTAATGTGTTCAAAATAATAAAACTATATTACACATTAAGGAAAGAAAGGTATTGGTCATCTAATTGGCACTGGTGAGGCCATATCTAAAGTACTGTATCCACTACTCTGGGCTACTTAATACAAGAGAGATGTGCACATACTTGAAAGAGTACAGCGAATAACTGTAAAGATGATTGAAAGAATCATAGAATCATAGAATAGTTAGGGTTGGAAAGGACCTTAAAATCATCTAGTTCCACCCCCCCTGCCAGGGGCAGGGACACCTCTCACTAAACCATGCCACCCAAGGCTATGTCCAACCCAGCCTTGAACACTGCCAGAGATGGAGCATTCACAGCTTCCCTGGACAACCCATTCCAGTGCCTCACCACCCTTACAGTAAAGAATTTCTT
>JASSUY010051194.1:0-21607 GCA_032466535.1 Forpus xanthops | reverse complement strand
CGGCCTTATATGAGCCCTTTTTATCTCTTGTTCTTTACAAGTCTACTCAAATAGTATAATAACATCTTAAATTACCTGTTTCCTTTGAACACACCAACAGGAGATGTATTGAATAAATAGACAGCAGTGTCACTGAAACCAAGAGCAGCCTACAAAAAAACAGAGAATAAAGCTTACTGTAAGAGCTGAGCTCTAACACTGTAGTATTTCATGTCAGGTCATATTCCTGTTGATTCCAAGATATTTTTTTTCACTCTTCTGACAATGCAAAGAAGCCCTAAAAATACATGTGATTCACATACTGTTAGCAGTTTCACCACACCACAGTGCAGGCAGCAAGCCCTGCACATAGAGGGATTCAACCATGTCAGCAGAGCAGCCCGGCAGTGAGTTATACCTCCCCATATTTAAAGAAGCAAAAATAAAGATGTCTTACCACATAGGAATTAAGATTCATTCAGAGCAGGGATGAACCAGGTATGTTCCTCAACACCTACTCTAAAGCTTTTTCTTCCTGAAGCAGGTAAAAATTTCACAGGGATATTGTCTATTTAAGAACCTCCATACCAAATGGAAGCATCTGTTGCCAGGGCATGTTTCATGTGCTATCAAAAGGGTGCCCACACAGCTTTTTATGCGCCTTCTAGGGCATATGCAGGGGGAAGAGGAGGGGAGTTAAGGCTCAACTGGCTTCCCTTGGGAATAAAGACAGAAACCAAAGGCTTATCCTTTGTCCAGGTGGCGACTGGTGCTCCCTCACTGATGCCACTCCAGGTCTGCTGTGATCCAAAATTTGACTTCATGTAGGAAAACTGGAGGAAGTAATGACCAAACTGTTTGTGTAGGGAACTTGCTGGCACAAACGATAATTAGTCAGTGCTGGGGGCTAAGTGCATAAAACCACATTTGCTCATTGCTCTGTGTCACCATGTGTGCTTTCCTCTCCAACACTCTGACACACAAAGACCTGATGATGTTTTCATGATGTGTGTGAAGAGCATTCAGACAATCTGTTGGCAATTCCTCTCTTTATTATGACAACTACCTCAGGACACCAAGAAAAACAAGCCTAAGATTTAACAGAAAACAAGCTGCTGCTATAGATAGGCAGCAACAAATCTTCTTCATAGGAAAGAACAGGGTAAGAAGCCTCCTCCCCCCACTTTTTTATTATCTTAGACTAGAAATATGTTAGAGCCAAATAATGACCCACAAGTTTCTTGGGGCCAGAGAAGGGAGAAACATAAAGAGGCGATAGGAGGAACTGCTCTTTTGCCAACAAAGGGAGATGGCTGACAGTAACAACACACTCTTTGTACAGCCCAAAGGGTGTTTCTCCTCCAGAAGGTGGAGAAGGGAAGAGAGATTGCACTGGCTGAGGTCACTGCTTCGTTTTTCTAGTTCCCTGCAGAGCTGTAACACCCCTGCCTGCCTGCGGGCACAGTTCTCACAGCTGCCCTATGCTCCGTGCTGGGCTGACTCACTCCAGATTCAAATGGCTCCTGCTCCGCATGCCAGCATGGAGTTTATTTTGATATTAAAAGCTCCCGTTTTTCAGGCACTGAGCTCAAGGAGCCTCTGCAGCGGTAAAAATAACACTCCCAAGCAGCCAGGTATTTATCTGATCTGTTGTCCTTAGCTCTCCATAGGGTTCTTGCAGGGACACTTGGCATTTCCATTAGCGCTGCGTAAAAAACTTGTTTGTGTTAGGGCTGTGGTATGGACAGGAATATTCGTGCCAGAACCGCCCCTTGGAAAGGAATGATGATGTCCATGCCACTCGCTCTGCACAAATTCAAAACAGAAGTAGGGGAGCTCGCACTGCAGTCCCAAAAGCACTCCTGTGCTTTTCATTCTGCCTGCCTTTAAAGACGTGCTGGCAGCTACGCAAGCGACCAGCACATACAAGAGTCACCTCCTCCCAGCAGATCCAGAATAAACAGTTTAGAGCAGGGGATTCATACAGTGCTGTGAAGAACAAACTGTTCTGCAATGGCACTGTTGTTTGCTGCCAGCTGCCATATTACCAGGTCAGCTGAAACTGGTTGTGTTGTCCCCAGCCTTCTTGTCCAGTCCCAGGCTTTAGAGGCAGAAGACCTGTGAGGCTTGTGCAGTCACCTGCCTTATTGCACAGAACAGCTCTGAACCACACAAGGTATGGGGTGCAGAACAGCATGGCAGAGCATGGTGTTTGCCACTCTACAGCCTTCCAGAGGGTCTGGTCTGCCCTACACCTCTGAAGGAGTTGGCTGTGGCTTTATGGGTGCTTCCAGCCAACCCTAGCAGAAGCAGAATGCAGTGTGAAACTTTGGTTGTAGTCTCATACTAAATCTCATCTAACAAGGTCCTGTGCCTCAGCAAGGCTTTTCAGACCATGTGCAGTGCCATGGCATGGCAGGCTAATCTTGCACTTGGCTGGCCCGTGTGTCTCTGCAGCATGATCCGTCACTCTGGTTCTGGCTCTCCAAGATGAAACCACAGGCAGCAATGAGTGCTCCTGCTATCCCTGCCTGGCCTGGCCTATCCCCAGCTTCCCACACGTTTCATGCCATTGTTCTGCAGAGAAGTTTTTTCTCCTTTTGCATACAGGAAACGATGCTCTTCTTTGGCTAGGCTGTAGATACCAACAGCACTGGGATTAACTTCTTCTCAGTTCCTACTACTTTTGTTTTGCCTAGAAATCATGGCACTTTGCTATGGCACCAAGTTATGCAAATAGGATGTGAGAGTATATACTCATTACCATATTTATTTTGCACGTCTTATGCCAAGAGTATAGGATCTGAACCGATCCAGGTATACGTAGCAGTGCCACATTGCAGGAGCCAAAAAGGTGTGAGAGGAAATCAGGCTGGGTACGCTTTGATAATGCTGAAAATGCTCCTTTTATTTTAATACCTCTACTTTTCAGGGGTGGTGCAAGCCAATACTACAAAAAGCAACACAGAACTTTCCACATCTGTGCAACTCAAGAACAATGAATTTAAGTGCTTTCTAACATGCAGAAATGAAAGTATTGCTAAGACTCTATCTTTAAGCACTTATAATGCAGAAATGGTTCTAAGATCTACCTGTGATAATGACAACAGAACTATACATTCATGAGAAAGACACACTAAATGAGTGTGAGAAAAGATCTACCACAAATGGACTAGTTTTAACTCTCGAGATTGCCACATGATAAAAGAATATTTAAAAGAGTTCAATTTTCATGTGTAACTGCAGATACCACATTGGGATCCTGCATCCTCAGGCTTCAAAGGGAAGAGCTCTGCTAGCATGGTCACTTAGGTCCTGCTAGCTTCCTTACCTTTGATCTCAGTGAGCTGGTCTACCTCCAGGCCAACAGATCTAAAGGCATTACAAAGCTAACAAAAACAATTATCCATTTTTAAATACATGCAGTTAACTCTGTAGAGAACAATGCTGTTATTTACTGCATAAAGTCTCTGCATTCAGGATTGGCAGTTTTTTGAACATGTGATGGTACAGATCTACACACTCACTACTAAGCCCAAGAGGAGCCCAGTCACCATCACATGGTGTTAGAAGTTCCTCTGGTGTTCACATCACTGGTCTGATCTATTTCACTTAAAAGAAACTGCCTTTTACATCCTTTAGAGCAAACCTTTTACATCCTTTAGAGCAAACACATTTCACATTTCACTTCACACTCATGAAAAACTGCGGGAAGAAAGAGGATGAGATAATAGAAAACTGAAGCAGGAAGGAGAAACTGAGGGTGCTCCTTGGCTGAGACACTATTATCACAGAAGAGGTAACATGGCTGAAGGGAAAGAACTTTTTGTCAGCAGTTTTTGCCACCACCAGTCTCTGTGTGCTTGTAAGAGCGTCATAGGGAACATCACATGCAGGTTAGTGCACTGGGTAAGAAAAAGCAGCAAAAATAAAATCAACCCAGCTGCTTTGCATAAGAAAGACCTAAATTAGAGTCTAGCTACTCATAGCATGATTATGAGACTTTGTACATTCTTAATGTAAATGGATTAAGTTCTTGGATTACTCCTGGATTTTCCCCAACCACAGCATTGTAAACTAGCAGCATGGATGTCTGGGCACAAAACCCCAGAGCAGATGGCTGTATGTACCACTTTGGCCATCTACTCTGCTATATACAGGGCTCATATTGCCCAAACCCTGAAGAAAACAAAAGTTCTAGATGTTTAGATTTGGCATTCAAGAAATGACACCTCGTAAGAGGTAAACTCAGTAACTGTGTTGAACACTTCTCAAAGATTGTAAATAACTGCATTTCTTCCCTCAATGAACATTCATCACTGAAACCTGCACACAATTCCCAGCTGATTTCTTAACAATCACTTTTCACAATGAAACGCATCATACTGCGATCCAGAATAACACAAAATAACACTGTCTTAACCAGCATTCCATTCTTAAACTATCAAATCCTCCTTCACGGAATGCCTCTTTTTAGCTGGAGTTAAGCATTTTACCTCAATTCTTTTTTATACTAAAATCTTGGTTATATTTATGTTTGTTCTCAAAGACTCTCACAAAAGAAACTGAATAAACTGAGGGAGTGAGATGAAAATATCATATGTAACATACAAATGAATATAAACATTCTTTTACTTGGTTTCAAAAAAGTAGTTATCACATCATGCTTTGATGAAAGCTCTGGAGATCCTGTGACATGACTAAGAACTAGGTACTATCCAATTGCAAGTACTACTACTGAATATTTCTGATGTATGGGTAGCTTATGGACCATAAGAAAAATCCCTGGCTAGGCTCAGGCAGAAAATAACACAGACTTGATTTGCTCCAGCATTACAAGTAGTAGCTTTTCCCAAAAAAAAAGGTTTGACTAAAAAAAAGTCCAAAACTTGTAGCTAACACTTTCAGGCTTGAATGTTGTATTTGATTACAGACGGAGTGTACATCCCTCCACTTGATGGCAGCATGCATGTCCTCTGAATGCAGTAAAACTGCACAGAGATCAGCTACTCACTGTGCAAATACTTACAGAAAAAGGAGAATTCCTGTGTTGGCCAAGGCAAAAGCGAGACCCAAAATCCCACTGCCCATAATTGCATTGCTGAGGTTGAAGACAGACATCCCCAGAGAAGTAGTTCCTGGAATCTGGAGAAGACAAGACCGACATGTCAGCAACAGCTTGGAATGGAGCAGGCAAATGCATCTGTGCTTCAAACTGCACAGATATTGCAGCGTATCAGATATAAGTAACTACTGCTGTGGAAATGACTTAATAAATATTGGTTTGAAAGAGGAAAAAGCATCTCTGAACACTGTCACAGCCGCACTCTGACTGCTGAAAACTGACATAAATGGTGAAGGCAATATACAACTCATACTACAGCTTCAATTTTAAACCCTATCTTTTGCTACGCCTGTGAAACATCTTAGGTGCTTGATTTATAGATTGTAAGGCCATAAGTACCCAAGAGGATTTCTGTTTAACACAGGCCAGAGGGATTCCCTTGCCTCAACTTGACCAACAAGTTTGTATGGGGTTTTTATTTATCTATTTAAAAGTGCTGAGCACAGACTGCTCCTACAGGAGTTTGAATTCCAGTTATAATTGTGTGTGCCCAGTGCTTTTGAAGGCCGTGTCTAAAGGCTCTTCATATACATAACACAGAATTCACTTAAGACAGGGAAAAGAACAGCGAGAGAGACTTACATATTCATCACATTTCTTCTTCTCCAAGTGGCTGTTTGTGAGGCTTCTTCTGCTTTCTCGATCCGAAATAAACTTGCTGAAAGAAGCCAGAGGATTTATTTCCAGCAAGTGTTTAGGAAATGTGAACACATTAATTCCATGAGCAGCATGTGATTACAAAATACGCAACATATAAAAACTGTATGTGAAAAGAGGTCAGACTCATAATTATTTAATAAGCCAGATTAGGCTTCACTGATATCAGTGTATGCTGGGCATCAATAAAGGTAACACAAGCATAAGATCAGAATAAATGTATATATACAGAGTAAGTCTTCTAGAAGGTTCAATAAAGCAACAGCACTATTTCTGTGGATGGGAAAGAAATCTATTTGCAGAGACATTAAGAGGAGATACGTCCCCAACGTGTCCTGCAGAGGTGTGTGTGATGGGTATCCCCTGCTCCCAACCCCTGCTCATGTGCTTAGCATTACTAACACCATTTCATAAGGCAAGCAGACATTCTGTGACCAAGTGTGTCATGTATTCATTCTTTTTCTCTCATAATCAGGCCCTGAAGGTCCTGTGAACCCAGTGGACAAACCAAACAGATGTCTTCTTCCTCTCCTTACCAGCCTCAAGACTCCTGGGCTCCAGCCTGAGTATTCCCTTCCTTGCCAGCCTTGAGTGTCCCAAGGCAACCAGCGCACTGTGCGGTGGTGATGACCTCCTCACAGAATAGGCGACTGTAACAGCACCCAGATTCTATATTGCCTGTAAAATCAAGCAGGTACAAGTCCTGCGTGGGGAGCTTGGATGGGAGCTGCTGCTGAGCAGTGACACCCAGGACCTGCAGTGGTCTGCTACACCACCTCCATCCTCTGGTTACTCTGAGGACTGACGGAGTGACTTGTACCCTTCCATATCATTTACAAGTCAAAGTTATGGTTGTTACAGTGATACGGCAAACCATGTATTAAGATTTGATCTCATCTGCATAAAATCCAGGTGATTAGAAATCATTAAGTTGATTATGCTTGTAGAATCCTGTGCCATTCTAATAATAATTTCTGAGCTACAGTAATAATATCCGGAGGAAATAAAGCTTTAATTGTAACTACCATTTAGTGCTGTCATAATTCTGCCAAGGATTTCTAACAGACCCTATCTGTTCCCTCTGTACTGGATGGCACTGCAGCACTCTGCAAATCCCTAAATTGCCACCACAGGGTCAGTGTGGCTGGAGTTAAGAGGAGGAAGAGGGGCTGCATACAGCCAGCACTGCCTGGACTATCCTGAACCAGGCAGTGTGCTCTGCTGGTGCACAGCTCAGGGCTACTTGATTTTCATTCAAGTGTCTTTCAAAACTCAATACTGAATTCACCATATTGCAAAATGGTACACTTCTGTGCAGGGAAACATAGAATAAACAGATTTCTTTTTCTCTGCACCCTTTGCTTGTCCTGTGTCCTTGATTTATCCACATCTAGGAACTTACCGACACCAAAACAAGATTTATCTCCCGTGGCTCTGTTAGTATCTTTGGGATTTATGACAATACTGATTTGGATGAGCTGTTATTTTCTCACAGATCTTTTCTCAGCAGATATTTTAGTTTGTATAAAGCATTCTTTCAGCTTTTCATCTTTTGAATGTTTATGTACAATTAAGTCCCTGGCATCTTTGTTAATCCACAGATGATTTTAGGCCGCACTGGCTAATGTGTCAGCCATTGTACATGCTTCATACCTAACCAGGGGCTGTCACCAAGTATCAGAGACCTCTCCTGCCATAGGTGAATTGAGGTGGCTCTTAAATTAAAACAGACAAACAATACGCTGAACACAAAGAGCAGCACCGCTGGTCCTTTCCCTCAGCTGGGAACATCTACTGGCCAGGGGTGCAGAGTTCAAACTGTGACTCAAGAGTGCATCGCTGAGTGCAGCCAGCAGTATTCAGCCTCCTAATGTAACTGCAAACTCATACAGACAGAGCTCTACCAAACTTCCCTACCACCCCAGCTGTGATCTAGCTACTAGCGATGCATACTAGCACAGCCTCCAAGATCATGCAGTTGTAATGCTGCTGACTTAGCTTCTACAGCTGACACACTGGGCTCTGTGTCTTCATCATTTTGTGTACTCCATATGCATTTTGAGTTTATCCCTTAAATCCAGGCACAGCTGGCAAATGTATGGACTATTCTGGATGGGCTGGTTGCAGCTTTGACTCCTGGCCATTGGTCTACTTTAATTTCCTTAATATCAATAAAAAACAACTACAGGCTTCACCTGCATTTTTTAAACCACTAAATTCAGCAACGAATTTGCTACAAAATGTAGACACTGTGCCACATTTACCAGCCCTAACAGAGTTGGAATAATGGATGGCTGAACCTCCCCCAGTGCTTTAAGAAGTGAAAACTAACCACTTCTAACACAGACTGATCCAAAATTAACTTTCCAAAGCTCACTGCGTAGGTATTTCAACCTCACAGAGTAAAAATCAACCTGATTCAGAACATGTGCTTTTCTATTTCATGTCTGTTTAAAGCCCATCTCTTGAATACGGGCAGCAGAGTGTGAAAGGTTTGAAGCAGACATTCCAACTCTCTCGAAACACCCCGCAGGCAATTTGTACAGGCAGGAGCACAGAGAAGAGTTTTGTCTCTTTTGGATTTGTAAGGGCTGCTGGGAACATCTGCAGACTTCTGTCATTTACAGAGACCATGTGTCATTTTAGATTTTGTCAGACTTCAGATAGAAGCAACTTGCCTGCCTCCCCCCCACCCCCTTAATAATTACAGAAATAACACATTGGTAAATACTATTGTTACTGTTGAAAACTATTGTTAACACATCATACGAGACAACAACTGAGTAATACTGCCTGAATATAAAGCAACCATGGGACTTCCCATTAGTATACTTTTGACAGAGTAAACAGCTTCTGCAAAACTGGTATCTTCTGTGGCAAGCAAACACATTTTTTCCTTCTGGATGGGATTTTAAGGGAACTAGTTTGATTTGACAGATTGATCCAGAGTATCTTCTGCGCTAGTCCTGCATCAAAACGGACCGGGCTTGTTGTCCAGCATCTCATCCTCTATTCCAAGTTGGGCTCTCCATCCACCCCACATTTACCAAGTCACACTGCACATTTTTCTCCATCTATTCTGCGTGACATGTATGGGAAGGTAAAGTCAGACACAGGAATGTAGCTACTGTGCTCCCAAATCATTAGGCACACAGCATTGCACCCAGCTGTTGTATGGGGTGCTTCCCAGCCCCAGGGAACCCCAGCGGTGCTGCAGAGGTGCAGGATGTGAGGTCTGCCTGGTCTGGAGTCTGTGCTGCATTTGCTACTGCAGGTAACTATGCTTGGTAGGTGGCACAGATGCAGCAAATGACAGGCTAAGTTTTCAATCAATGGAATGTATTACTGAAGTTAAATAAAACAGGGCAAAGGTAATCCAATGGGTTCATCTGAAACAATTTTTCCCAAGACTTTCATTTTTTTTTTAATCATTTTTTTAATTTCGGGGTGTTTTTTTTCCCCCCCCCATAGCATATGAAAAGTAACACATGTTGGAATACTGGAATTTCTGCTTAAACCGTGACACGCATCTGCTCTGCTCAATAGATGTGCTCAGGAAACAAGCCATTCACTGTCACTGAACGTTGTACATTTGATCTTTATAAATACAACATGAATGAAGTGAAATGACTGTTTACTCCAGCCTCCCCTGGCCTTCCCAAGGACCAGAGGCCATTGTGACAGATGCTGTGGAAATGCAGAGTAGGATTGTCTGCGCCATCAAAGCCTTGTGACTCCCAGGCAAGCATGAAATTCATTTGCGCTGTTTGTTGTCTTCATTTCACACACTTTACTCATCATTGTTAGATATAACCTGCTCTTATATGTTTCTGCTTTCCTGTTGTGTTTCCCACATCACAGCTGAGTATGAGCAACTTAGACAAAATTTTTCAGAGACGTTAATAGAACACCCTGGCCAAAAAATAATTAGCTCATCCTCGCAATGCAGGAAGCCTCATGGTTGGCTTGGAAAGCATTTCTTCATCTATTCTTCTCCTGGCTTGATTCAGTGCAAAGCAGAAACTTAGTCATATTGATAAAGTGGTTTTAAAAGGAGCATGCTTAACTACGGTTTCCAAGATTAATGTATTAGAGGACTTAAATGAGAAATGTTTCACTAAGGAGATATCCCCAAGCTAACCATTTTAGCAAAGCAGAGTTAGCCAAAAAGCCATTTAGCCATCTCAGATATGTTTAAACGTAATTAAATTAAATTGATATTTGACAATGCCTTAAACATTTGTTAGGGAAAGCTAATTTTGCCAAGATGACAGAACATCACCCTTAGGCAGCTTCTTAGACTGAGCGCTAACCTGAGCAACAGCAAAGATTTCCATGACAGGCAGGAACAAGAAATGCAGAAGCAGCCTTGGTCTGATTTACACCATGAAATTTGGACCATATCCAGTCTAACAACTTTAGTAACTGAACAAGGCGTGCTGAAAACTTACTAGTAGCTGTAAACCAAGACAGGCATTCAGCCATCAGCTTCCTGAAAGCATCAGCATAGTTACGGACAAGGAGCAGGCTATCTAAATGCTGGTTTACAGTTATGTGCAAAGATGGCAAAGTTTTATAGCCAGGGTACATGGTTAAAAGTCACCAAATACATGTCTGGATTTGTTGCAAGTCTCTTTATCGACATCCTCAGAAGAAAATCAGTATCTTCATACAAATACCCCCCACACACAGTATAGTCCCTTCCAAACTACATCCCCTTCCTACATATAACTGCATATATAACTGTATATTTAGGTCCAGAAAAGGATGTAAATCCAAACAAATATAGAGAATTCTTTCCCACAATGAAGAAATATTTGGAATTTACAACCAGACCTGGAATCAGCCTCCCCCCGATGTTTCTTCTCCAAAGGATCTTTACAAACTCTGCTCTATACTGAGCTTGAAAAATGATGCATTGGGAGGAAAAAAAATGTTTAAAATGGAATAGGGAGTGTCAAATCAAACAGGCTGAAACAACAACAAAAAGAAGTTAGTTGAAAATTACAGATCTAATCTAAAGCTCAAGTGAAATCAACGGAAAAATTCCCACGGATTCTGACGGACTTCGGAGTTTCACGAGACCTTGCACCATATGCTAAAATGTGTTATTCTATACACCCATTAACCTCTTATTCCATGGAGATAAGGTGTTTGCCAAAGTAGTTATGGAAAGGGAATAACCGCATCCTTTCAGGATGCATTTGGCATGAAGTAGAGAGCAGGGTCTGTCTGCCTGCTCACCACCCATATTGGTGTAGAGGTGCTTGCACAGGGCAGTTGCCATGGGTGGCTCATCCCCAGGGAATGCTGATGGGGCTGCTCCAGGGCCAGTGTGCTGCTGTGCTGGAAGCTGTGATAAGTGCAAGCTGCCTTGAAACTCTTGTTTTAGACATGGAGGGGAATATGGACACACCAGGATGTATATAGGGCAAAATACTCATGCATGGGATGCAGGATTAAGTAGCTGCCCAGTGAGCAAACTGCCAGAGGGATAACAGGCAACCTTAATGGGCTACATCCAAATGATGCTCTGCAGAGGAAGTTATTCAGAAAGGAATGGAAAACTGTGGAATATCTTCATCTGCCCTAATAGCCACAGAAGCAGTAAGAAATTCTCCTAGTTTCTGACACCCTTTCCTCAACCCACTTTTCTTCTTCCCTTTGTAGGCAATGCAGACCCAACCCAGACCTCGCCACGCTTACTACACCCTAACTCTACAAAGTTCATTGTGACTGCACAGGATCAGACACATACGGCACGCTTCCTCTCCGCCCTCCATAAACATTAACTGAGAGATGAACTGTTAACAGGGTTTTTTTCCCTGTAACAGCTACTGGTGGCACCAGCCAACAAGCTGGGGAGGCAAGGTGCAGCCAGCCTGCTGCAGCCACTCCTTCTCTCGAGGATATAAATCTTGAGCAGGCTCCAGGGAGAGAATTCACCACTGTCAGCCCCTGAGCATCTCGCTTTGCAAAGTGAGCCAGCAGGGAAGAGAGCAGGTTTGTACTGGAACTGTTTTGTTTTGGCAGGGATGCAGGGTATTTTTCCCTTTAACAGAAGTGGTTTGTGTTTCACTTTGGCACTTTCCATCAAAGCAGTTGCATCAGAAGATTCCTGACCAGCTCTGATCTGCACCAGTGCAGCTGTGCTGTGGTCCCACTGCCACACCACATAGCTGGCGGTCGCTGCAGCACTTCCCCATAGCAGGCAATGGGGAACACAGGTTGGCACCCTCCCGCTGGGGGGTCACCCATGCCACCAGCCAAGGCCTCCCATTCGGTCCCAGGATATGGCCAACTGGTTTTGCTGTGCACATGGTATGGATGTAAGGAATAAGCAGGTGCTTATTGCTGCTCTCCATCCACCCGTACGGCCACAAGAGCCTTATGTCTCTACCCTCACTTGGCATAAAAGAGCTCTTAACTTTGTTCTTACGTCAAAAAGTGAGTTTCTCCAGAAGAACTGCTGCCAAAAGGAAGAAAGGGCAAAGAAGAGAGTTTTGAAGACCCTAAACCCAGGCAGTGGCAGCCCAGCAGTAAGGGAGCAGGGGGATGTGCCAGCAGAGGCTTCTCAGCAGCACCAGCGCTGGGCACAGCCGGGTCCCTGTGCAGGCACAAGCACCACCTTGGTTTGCAATAATTGAACAGGAAGTTTGATCAAAAAACATCTTCTCGTTTTACAGCTTGCGTATCCCAAACAGGGTCTGCCAGCAGGTCTATGCTGTAAACAGGATGCCTCAGCACCTGCCGGAGGCTGGCAGGAAAGCCTGAAGAGCCACCCACAGGTGGAACAGGCTGCTCGTTGGAAATGACTGTACAGCTGATCGGAAAAGTCAACATCCTGATAATTTAAACAAACCTAGTGATTTTCACCGATATTGACAAACAGGTGCATTTTTTAAACTCAACATGAGTTAGGGGCAAGTCTCTGTTTTAACATCTTCTTGCCATTCCTGCCCCAGAGAGCAGCAGCCACTGCCCAGTTTAACTTGCCAAACTGCAAACATGGGCCAGGACTACATGCGCTGCAAGCCAGGAGCTAGTGAAATCTCCAGGAGCCTGGACACATGGAGGTGGCCAGGCAGGTCAGAACTGTCACATCGGAGATCAAAGGTCAAGAAAAGAGATTTGCCCCAGATTGTGCCATGGGTCTAATCGTATTATTATCAATCCTTTGCTGTGTGCAAGCAGACATTTCAAAATGTTGGCTTTTTGCTACACTATATGTTTGTGCATTTTATTAAGACTAATTTGAAAGATTCAAAATGATGAATAAATTGCCACTGTTTGCTTTATCTGCTGTTGCAGCCTATGCCCAACAGATGTCACATATGAAATTCAAATTACATCTTCAAACAGAGCATGACTTGGTAATGAATAATTCAAGGCATATATATTAGAATGCTGTTTTAAACAGTGTGTTTCTTAGCACAGGCAGTGTCAATGGAAAAATACCCACCTATTTATCTGGCCATTTTCCACCTCTGTGAAATCATTTGAATCGTTGCTGATGTTATCATCTTCAGGGACAGTCATATTCTGCAATTCAGTCAGTTCTAATCCAGCTTTGAAAGGCATCCTGGGTGAGGAACTGTACCGATCCAAGTGTTTCTCCAAATATTAGTGTTTGGTTGGTATCTGGTGAGTAAACTGCAGCCACAGTGTCAGCAACCTAAATAAAACACAAGAAGAAAACCCACGAGATGTATACCACCAACAGCAGGCAGTGTTACCAGAATAAAACAGGGAAATCTGGACAAGAGGGACCATTTTCACCAACCAGTTCTTACTGTTAGATGGACCTCAGCTTATAACCTAAATGCGTTGCGGAACAGTAGTAACCTTATACTCCTTAATGAGATCAACTTCACTAACCTTACAAACTCTCATGGTCCACAACCTGCTGCTGAAGGAGGTACTTGTATTTATAAACTAATGAGTAAATGAGTCCTATTTGTTTCAGAAGAAAAAGATTAACCACCTATAAATTAAGAAATAAAACCGACTGGATTGTCCAAGTCCCATTTTGGTATTTGGTATTTGTCTTCTGTATGTTCTCCATTCTGACTTAAAAATATCAAATATATTGTGTCCATGCTGTTGCTAAGTGGATGGAACAGAGCGAGAGTGTTGTCCCAGTACTCTGTTCTACTAATATCTGTATTCTAGGTATTTGAATACGTTAAGGGTTTTGGTAAAGAGGATGTGTGTAGCATGCTTTGCGTATGGTTAAGCTTATTCTGAACAAGGAAAGAAACAGGACAAACCACATCCCTAAGCTCATGTATCACAGGAATAAAGAGTAATGTGTATCTAGTGTCCAGCAGTTATTATATGGAAATCAGGTGATCTCTCCTCTGATCTATGTGTTCACAAATCACCAGGAACACCACCAAAGGCAGATCAGGCAAGCCTGCTATGGTGACGTTCTTCCTCATCAGCAATGCAAATCAACTGGAAGACCAATGTTTTCCAGAGTCTGACCACTCTCAGCTGAGCTACAACTCCAGTGTGATGCTGAGGCAACAGGCTGTTCTTCACAACCAAGCTCCTGCACCACAACTCTGCTGGCTCCCATGTTGTGAATGAATTTCCTGCGATACTGTCAAACAGCTATTCACCCTGGGGTACGTGGTGAGCACTCATGCCAGATTAGTCTGGGAGTATCTTTCAATTCTCAAACCCATCAGACTGCTCACACGCAACCAAAGAAGTGAGAGCATCCCCAGCTCTTGCACGTATTATGTCAAGGCAGAGGGAAGTAGTTCACTTGTTCAGTTATGCTATCTGCCTGTTTCAAATTAAGTATACAGGACCCAATCCTTCTGGTTTATACCACATCCCCACCTCACAGAAAAGGGCTTTGCAAATGAGCATTTTTTTCCCCTCAAACACTTTCTCACAAGTTCAGTTTTAAAGTTTACATGCACTCAAGAGCCCAAACTGGCCAAATTTCAGGTTTAAAAGCTAGCTTTGAGGCTTACAGTAAGGCAGGACTAGCTCTTTTCTAATGAAGGAGTAACTAAGCGCGTGGTTACAGCAGCAGACGGGGCTGGTCTAGCCTGCTGCCACCACGGTGCTGGGGGGATGAGCTGGGACCTTTTCAACTCCTCTGCAGAAGAGATTTCCACTACAGATACCAGAGGAGCGACCACTCGGGTATTAAAATGTCAGCACAATAAAGGATCCAGGCTGCTGATAAATAAAAGCAGACTAGCAAGCAGAGAGTGGCCTTAGCAGTGACATTCTGGAACAGTCTTCCCAGAGGCTGTAGGGATAAAATAGTCTACCTATTTTGGAAGAGAAGCACTACCTTCTTATAAAAGGATAAAGCCACAGGAGATGGCGACTGCTGAGGTGGCAAGGACTGAGCCTGCTGAATCCTGAAGCTTTTTGTGACCGTGAGTTCCTAAAATAAACAATTCCTTAATAGACTTGACAACCCCTGCACCAAGATCTGTATCCCCCCGCATTTAAACATCCAAGTAAAGATCCAAGCAGAGAAGCTTTGTCTTTGGTCCCCCAGGAGCGTTTTCAGAACTGCCCTTAGATTGCCTGTGCTTCATAAATTCCCCGTTAAGTGTTTCAAAAGCAGGTGCTGAAATGAGCCCTCCTGTGAAGGTAAACAGCGTGCTGGAGAGCAGACTTCACAGCTCACTGATGTGCAGATCCTGCTTTGCCGTTCTGCCCCCCTGAAGCTGAAATGCTGCAAGGCCGGACTGGCAGGAAAATGGCTCGCTGCTTTGTTCATAAGGAATCTTTGCAGTGCAAAAGTGACAACCTTCTTTTGTTTTAACCCAAACTCTGATCCCCCACAAAACTGACTCAATAAAGACTTCTTACAAGGGCAAGTAGTGACAAGGGGAGTGGTTTTGTACTTGAAGAGGGTAGATTTAGATCAGGTATTAGGAAGAAATTCAGTACTGTGAGGATGGTGGAACACTGGAAGACGTTACCCATAGAAGTTCTGGCTGTCCCATCCCTCACAGCGCTCAAGGACAGGTTGGATGGAGCTTTGAGCAACCCGGTCAAGTGGAGGGTGTCCTTGCCCTTGGCAGGGGGCTGGAACTACATGATCTTTAAGATCCCTTCCAATCCAAACCAGTCTATGTTTCTATATGACAGAGTAAAATGTTGGTGCCAGCAGTGTCAGCTGAAGCATCAGCAATCATTCCATCAAATTGTGGGTTTCAGACAGACAAGTTCTTCCTGATACAAACACATCTTCCAATCTGCCCCAGGTTAAGTGATTTACTAAAAAACACTCATTGCAAATGTTTGGCAAAAGATGACCAACTTGTCCTTAGCACCTCTATCTTAAAATTAAGATGATAATAGTGACAATAACACTCCATTTGTGAAGTGCTTGCAGATTCAGAGGGAAAGGGTGATAGAAGTGTGATACCTGGGAAAAAAAAACACTATGCAAATCTCTTTTTGCAAAGGCAGCTTTACCTTAGATATACAGAGAGCAAACCCTTTGTCATGGCTATCACACCAGGCCCCCCCCATAGTCAGTGGAGTACAGGTGGTCACACATATTTCATACCAAATTACCTCTTTTACATTTCAAGTTTATGGGTGTGACAAATCTCAGGGTCTACATAAAATCTATACTGCCAAAGAGTAGGTTTGTGTCAACCAGCTTGACTCCCTACAAGTGAAGCGTTCACTTCAAGCTCATCACCTGGCCTTTACAGAGCAGCTGGGTGCTGCCAGAGGGCAATCCGTCCTAGCCTTGCTCCCAAAAGGGAGCTTCCACACTGGGATAGCCGAGGTAAGGAAGTCACCATCTCAAGTGTAGGCAACGCTAATGCTCTGGGAAGGAGAAAAAATGGCTACAACTAATAAAGAATCATCACATGCTGATGCTGAGCTATGCCTGAAGCAGCAAGGTAATGCTTGCACTTTTAAGGCCTTTTTGTTCAAGAAATGTCATAGAAGAAAAATAAAAATGCTGTGTTGGCAAAAGTTCCCAGGCTGAGCTTTATTCCTAATTCACATTGAAAAGAAGCAAATAATCATCTGAGGAGTGACTGCAGCAATCCCAATCACTCCCAGTCACTGTGCCTACTACTCTGCCCAGCCTTAAACCCCCCAAAATGAAAACTTCCAGAGACCTGCCATCAAACCTTTCCTTCCAGACACATAAACAGTAAGCGAACAAGAATTTTGCTCTTACTTCAAACATTTCCACTTGGATGGGCGAACGTTCTTTCCTGAAGTAGGGATCACCCTGAGAGAAAACCAGGAAAGCACTAGTGATCCTTCTAAAGGAACCTCAAAGGTCTGTGTTTGGTAGCTGATCCAGCCCCTCTGTTTAGTAAAACAAGCACTGCTCTGGCCTAGGAGCTTGGCTTTAAATATCTCATGACATGTCTTGTAAAACCCATTATGGATAATTTATTCATTGTGTGCTCCTTACGGAATATGGGAAAGATCACAACTGGTCACAGACTTCAGGAGGAGGACTGTAAGATGACATAAGAAGATAAAAAGGGTTTATTTTTCTCAAGGACATTGAGACCTTCACAAGCCATTAAAACACATTCCAAGAACTGGGGTTATTTTCTCTGTTGCTGACTGAAACATCAACAAAACCAATAAATCTCTGCAACTCCAGTTTTCTGGACTGTTAAATTTCCACACCAGCAGTTTAAGGGGCTCAAAAAGTTTGTATTCAAGAAAACACAGCAATACAGACAATCTAACTTCATGTTTTCTGCTGCCTCAAGTGCAAATCCTTTCTGGGCAGTACCCAGAAGAGGTGTAATCTCAGCAAATTCTTTGGTAAAAGCTGTGTTTTTAATAGTAACATCATCACTCCTGGTGGTAATGGTGATGGCTTAATTCACAGGCCAGGGTTTTTCATATCCTGTAAATGATATCATTAAAAAAGTGCCATATGAAGACATGTGGGTGCCCAAAAGCTGACCCAGTATGTGAGAGGCATCTGCATAAGTTACAGGGTTGGACACCATCTCACCTGTCTCTGGGTATGTTTTTTGTCATGTGCCCTTGCACACTCACCAGGCATTTCATTCACTGTGTGCTTCCTGCAGTCAAACAGTCTTGGGGATGGCAAATATCCAAGATACACTATGCAATTTTAACTATGGAATTCAAGATAATTTGCTTGAAAGTTGAAACATGATTCAACTTTTATCTCCAAGGGAGTTTTGCCAAGAATTCCTCCTGGTCTGTTACGAGTCATCAGAACCCAGCGCTTGAGTTTCATACAAGCTGATTTTATTCCTGCAAAGCTTGAGATGTAATACATCTTTCTTTGCTCCTACTTTTGAAAGCTCTTCCAAAGAAGAGCAATGTGACCAGTAAGACACTATGGACATAAATAATGAAATACTGAGCCTGAAACTCTGTGTACAGACTATTCACTTCCATGATAAAAAGCAATAACAGGCTTTATACGTAACAGTATCACGTTGGAGGCGGGGAAGCCACTACCTACTTTTTGTTCAGCATTTAGTGACACCTGACATCTGGAACGTAAAGCTCCCTATCTACAGGAAGGACAAAATGGAGAGATTAGAGAAGAGACACTGAGATAACAAAAAGCTTGGAAATTAAAGACTGACTCACATCCCTTGAGCAAACATCTGCAGTGTTTGAAATGTCATTGCCTCCACCTCCTCGGTGCTGTCCTGCTGCAGGCTGCAGCAGGCTGATGGTAAAAGGAAGTGGTGGAAGGAAGCGGATTCACCCTGGCCCCATGGCCACCGGTGGGCTCAAGGGGATCATGGGGAACCACTGAGGTGCTGGCAGGCACCCATGCTGCCCACTGGCAGTGTGGGCCTTCCAGCTGCTGCAGCTGTGTGCTTGATGGCTGCAAGCCATTACTGTTCATTTCCAGGCTCCTCACACATAACCCCCATGGAATGGAAACAGTAAGAGATAAGGGGGGGGGGGGAACAACCAAATGACAGAAGTCTTGAGAAGAAAGCTTAGAAAAGGGTGCTGTGAAAAATAAGCCATGAGCACAAACTGGCAACCTTTCTCTAGGCACTGTGTGACCTTGCGCTGCAACAGGAAAAATGCTCTGCCCCATTGCTCTCCATCCACGCTGCCATAAAGAAATGGAAGACAGTCCCAAATTAAGTCTCAACAGGCTACTCATCTGATCAAAGGCAGGCAAATAAGAAATCATAAAATCCCAGCCTGATTCACCCAGTGATTCATTACTTTAGGCAAAACACTTAAAGATGAGCCATAAAGGAAAATGGTTTTAAGTACATTTTTGTTTTGAGCCCATCCCAGTCAATTTAGGGAAGGCATTTGGCACAGGAATATAGTCACATTTTTTCCTAATTATGTTTCTCTGTGAAATCCTCTCAACAGCCTTGGTTTGCTGAAGAGATCCCGGAACAGAGAACCACAAGCGAACACACTCTTGTCTTCCACAGAAAGTAGAAGTCAGGCTTATGGGTTACAGCAATGGAACAGACTGCCCAGATGTGTATGGGCTAATAACAGCTCTGAAACCCTTATTTAAAACAAAGGTTGTACTACGGGAGGAAGAACCCTTTGCACAAGATCACATGTAACTCACTTCTCCTGCTCCAGTTTACACGCAATTTATTTGCTTCAGTTTTCTTGACTAAGAGAGTGATCTTTACCTGATCAACTTACACAAATATTATGAGAGTTAATTGCAAAAGGGCCCTGAAACACTTTCAACATGGAAAAGCTGCCGTTTTTCCCAAGATTGGCTGCTCAAACGTCTTGGACTGGTCACAGCAATAAATACCTATCTGAAAGGAAACGGAATGCTGGCTTAGAATATTGAAATGTTCCCACATCTCTTTTACCTACACAGTACACACTTTCAAAGCAGTAGTTATTGTCAGACTATGCTCTAAGCATGTTTCTACAGGAATGGGCAAGCTGAGAAGATAGGGGAGAGCACGGGAGGAAAAGACAGTCCCAGTTCTGCTCAGTCACCACTCTTCCCCTGGTAAAGAACAAACCCCAAAACCAGAAAACACCAACGAAATGTAGAACAGAAACCCAGGATGATCATCCTGCAAGCAGAGCAGCAGAGAGAACCCTGACCTCCCTTTCCATCCTTTAAAAACCTTGTAAAAAGCAGGTTTTGAACTTAAAGGGCAATGGATCCTCCATGTTCTATAGCAGCCTGTGGAAAGCCTTGAAGAACTCAGAGCATAATCCTCTGCACAGGGATATGTGGAGTATGGTGCTCGCTGCCAACACATCTGTCCTCACCTGGGCCACAGAGCTCCGTTGGTCAAACCACAGCACAGTCTCAAGCGACAAGGCAGAGTATGCTGCAGGGTGCTCCAGTGAAGTGCTCTCCCTATGGTGCCTCTCCAAGAGAAAAAAAAAGCCTTCCAAAAAGGCAAAGTCAAATAGGAGTCATTCTAGACGACAGTGAAGCAGATCCCATTTTAGTCAGTGAATTTCCACTGAGCCGCGGCAGAAGGCCTCTGCTCACCAGCAATATGGCAATTCCCAGATTTCAGCCAGGTTTTGTCAGTGGATTTCAGCACAAATTCAGGGGGGCTCCAACCCTGGAAAGGGCAGTTATTGATACTGTGTCCTTCAGCAACAGATGGCATTTCCTTTTACAGGCTTTTTAAACAAAGTTGGTGCTTTGGTGGCAAGTGAAGTAAGTTAGATGGAAGGATGCTTCCTTCCTCCCCTTGTAGCCGTTTTTACTTCTGATTTAAGTCATTTACAGTGTCTTTTTCTATTTCCCTTCCAGAATGTATTTTCTCTTATCAACAGGGATCTTTTTCTAATACTTTACTTTTACAACAACAGCTGCTCCGTGTTATTTTGCCTTTCAAGCACATGGCAAAACCCCAGCAAACCTAACAGTGAATGAAGCATCACAAAGCACAGGTTACTACCATTAGGAATAGAGGTTAGTAGAAACGCCTCAAAGCAGCCAATGAATAGCTGAAGGACATGTGCGTGTAGGCACAAGCAGATCGTATCCTCGCCTTCCGTAAAACCAGCTGCCAAACACGGGGTTTATTTGGGTCCTCCCAATGTCACGTAAACAAGGCACGGATTTACACATGTCCTCCTCTCACAAGGACGAACATCCTTGCTACAGGTTGTACTACAAACTGCAAAACAGCGGGACAAGCCCTCGGCCAGAAAGCAAGCTGGGCCCATGTACACGTGAGCGAATGCCTCCCCAGGCACCCAAATCTGCGCCTTTTTGTTCTCGCTCACCAAAACCGGGCGGCTCAGCTGCTGCTATGCGTTTACGGGCAAACACACACACGCAGACACACGAGGCAGACAGACAGACAGACACACACACACACGCCTGCGAGCTGTGGGCCCAGCCTGCATTTTCTCAATACCGTAGAACTTCCCCTGCCTTACGGCAGCGCTCGATTGCAGCGGGAGGCAAGATCGTTTCCCAGCGAGCCAGGGCTGCGCCCGCACATCTTGCAGAGGCTGCGGCACACGCGGTCCTTCGCTTGCACCGCGGTTATTACTATCACTGTATCTTGGCGCTGACACCGAAAGCCCGCAGCTGTCGGCTGCCGTGGGCTTGTGCTTTGCCTTTGGGGTTTCCAGCCGCAGTGCCTGCCTACGGCACCATCCCCGCGGGCCCCCAAATCCGCCGCCGCGGCGGGATGCCGCATGGCCGGCGCCGTCCCGCCGCCCGCTGCAGCGATGCTGCTGCGCGACCCGTCCGGTTCCGTCCCCTCCTCGTCCCGGTGAGCGCATTTTTACGGCTGAAATAGGTAGCGCCCGGGGGCTCGGAAGCACATTTTAGGGGTCTGGTGGACACACGAAACTGCGCACACGGCGGAGACAAAGCGCGGCAGCAGCGGGCTCGGTCGG
>JASSUY010051191.1:0-15282 GCA_032466535.1 Forpus xanthops | reverse complement strand
CTGAGATGAGCTCTTAGGCAGAAGCTCTTCCCTGTGAGGGTGCTGAGGCGCTGGCACAGGGTGCCCAGAGAAGCTGTCTCTGCCCCATGCCTGGCAGTGCTCAAAGCCAGGTTGCACACAGGGGCTTGAAGCAAACTGCTCTAGTGGAAGGTGTCCTTGCGTGTGACAGGGGTGGAGCTGCTTTAAGGTCCCTTCTTGGACTGTTAATCTTTGGGTTGTTCTCATATCTCAATACTTTCTTCCCCTTAGGTGAGTGGAATCAAGAGTCTCTATGAGTCTGAGCTGGCTGATGCTCGAAGAGTTCTGGATGAAACTGCCAAAGAGAGAGCAAGACTACAGATTGAAATAGGAAAACTGAGAGCAGAACTTGAGGAGTTCAATAAAAAGTAAGGAAAATCTTCCATGATGCAGGATGATTATTTTTTGCTTTCGAATGGGCAGCTTTTGCAGTAGGAATGATACTATGGGATCTTTCTAATGCCTCTTTGGTGCACCACAGATCAGTGAGAAAGTAGAAGCTTGTTGGTACAGCTCAGCAAGACAGATAATCTGATCAGTATATTCAGAAATGTATTTGTAGAAACAAAATCAATGTACTCTGAGTTGGGCAGTTCAGACATCTAGAGGCAGAAAAGATTAGTTGTACCTGTTTCTGTCCTCTTGTATCTCTGGTTGTGTGTCCATGCACGATGGAAGCTGCTTAGTAAACCAGATTGAGAAACTGGCTAAGCTAAAACTGTCCCATCCAAGGAAGGTTCACTTTTAAAGGTTATCAGTTTTATAATCTGCTTCACTGCTCTGACTCATAGCAGAAATGAAGGAAGAGGGTGGCCTTAAGGAACTTAGGAATACAAAAGCAGTGTTGCTTTGTGTTTTTACACATGAAGCTAAAACATAGGTGTGCTGGAAGAAGATCTTGTTTCAACTGTACTTTAAAAACCTGCTGTTCAGTCTGAATCAAAGAGAATTGGCCTGATAAACTGGCTGCTGAAGCCAACTGTAATCCATCATTTCCATTTCCACCAGGGAATTTTCATAACCAAATACTGGTCAGCAGTTGAAACTTCATTTTTAAAGTTAATATATGGATATAAGGTTGGTTTTAATTCAGTAGTGCCAGTACAGTCCTACTATAGGTCTCCCATCTCCCTTCATTTGCATCTAAGTAGTTGTAATAGGAGTCATATAATCAGACTGGTCTATGATTATATGATACTGTGATTCCAGATCTGATTGTCTGCAATGCATTTACAGTGAGTTGTTTTGCTGCATAACACGTGGGATTCAGGGGCCTGTGTCTGGAGAGTCTGTTTTAAATACTTTCTGATTGCTGCTGAATAGTTGTTTTAAGTAGAAGTTGTGTTTTGTCTGTATATTTTCTGCAAGCTGCTGAGCTCGAAGACACTGCACATATGTTGCAGAACAGAATTCATACAAGCAGATTGGACTAATGATAAAAAGAATTGGTTACAGTAAAATGAAAACAAATTCAGGGATTACACCAAGGAAAATGAATTTTAAGATGGTTTAAGAGGAAATGACAAGAAGCCATTCCCTGTGTTCTTGGTGTGAGGTTAGAGTGAGCTTAAACTGCAGCAAGGAAAGATTACTTCATAGAAACCCCCATGTTTTAGTAACATAATGACATACACTCAGAGAAGCTGCAGAAAGTCAGTATGTTGGAGGAAAAGGCAGGCAAGTAATTGATGGACAGGAGGAAGATGACTTTGTGTCCTGGGTTCAGCAGTAGCAGTCATTTTTCTCCTCCTTAGTAGCTGGTGCAATGCTGTGGTTTTAACTTTTGGCCTGGGAACAGCACTGGTAACACCGATGTTTTCAGTTGCTGCTCAGTAATGTTTACTCTGACCAAGGACTTTCTGAGCCTCATGTTCTGCCAGGGAGGAGGGGAAGCCGGGAGGAAGCAGGGACAGAACACCTGACCCAAACTAGCCAAAGGGGTATTCCATACCACAGCACGTCATGCCCATTATGTGAACTGGGGCAGTTACCCAGAAGGGTTAGATCACTGCTCAGTATCAGTGGGCAGGTGGTAGGCGGTTGTATTCTCTTCCCTTGTTATTACCCTTATCATTATTATTATTGGTGGTAGCAGCAGTGGTTTATGTTATACCTTAGTTACTGAACTGCTCTTATCTCAACCTGTGGGAGTTACATTCTTTGATTCTCTTCTTCATCTCTTTGGGAGCTGGGGGGGAAGAGTAGGAGGAGTGAACGAGGGCTATGTGGCCGAGTTGCCAACTGGGCTTAAACCACCACACCTTAATAGTGAGTTGGACCTAACAGCTCAAATTGTCATATTCAGAGTGTCCAGAGCTGCTGACAAATAATGGTTTATTCCTGTGACCACATTTTCACAGTCAATTACTTTACTACTTTAGGTGGGAATACCTCTTGAGGAATGGACTTGGCCACATCAAGTACAAAGTACTGGGGATGCTTGTGTGCCTCCAAGGGAGATGCATGTGCTCTGCTTCTCAGGGGCTGTAGTTCAAAGTGATAGATGTCAGCAATTAAATGTGCTGTGCAGCACTGGGATGACAAAATACTTAACACCTTTTGTGTGTGAAGCTGCTTTATTGTCATCTTTTAGCTGGCAGAGTTGCCTTCTTGTTTTATTCTTGCCTGCCCATGACATTCTTTACTAGGCAATGCTGTTATAACGCATTGGTACAAGCTGAGAGTTTTAAGAGTCGTTTACTATTGCTTTCATTAGCTGCATTTGCAGGTTACTGTTGGAACCATGTAGTGGTACACTTATCCTAATAAATTGTATATTGTAACCAAATAGCTGTAGTAGTAACCAGGACACGCACCAGCCACGTGTATACCCACTTAATAAATGTAATGAACTTTTGGTTTTAGCTACAAGAAGAAAGATGCAGATTTGTCTGTGGCTCAGGGTCGCATTAAGGATCTTGAAGTGCTGTTCCATAGAAGTGAAGCTGAACTCAACACTGTCCTGAATGAGAAACGCAGTCTGGAGGCAGAGGTGGCTGATTTGAGAGCCCAGCTTGCTAAGGTATGGCTGTGACTGCTTCCATGCTCTGTATTGTCACATGTACTGTTCTTTGCAGTTAATTAATAATCTGAGCATAATAGATCTATCTCTTTCACTGCTGAGCCTTTGCCTGCGCCTCTTGGATATAAAACTAAATAGGAAGAAATGTCTAAAACAACCAGAGCAACATCATGGTTTAGAAATGTTGCTAGTCAAAAACTTGTATCTAAAACTTTCTGGTAGGTGTTTGTACAGCTGTGAGATATCAGATACTAAATGTTGTCCTTAGTAATGTCCTGCGTAATTCAAACATAGTTTGGAGTACCCAGTAGGGCGGTGCTAGCGAGACAAATTTACAGAATGTATTGTGCTTGAGGAATTAATAATCCTCACTTCCATTATCATCCTGTATTGAAATAATCCTATGTTTTAAATAACTGATCTACAAACACAAAAGCTTGTTTAAATATTCATAAGCCTGCACATGCTTTCTTTTGTTGTGGTGGGTTTTGTTTTGTTCTTGGGCTTTTTGTTTGCTTTAAAAGGCTTGTAATTAGATGTGTGAATAATTGGTCTTCATTTGACATCTCTGGACCGTAAAGGGATTATGGATCTAGAACAGGTGTCCAGACCAGATTAGATCCTTACCTTTGAAACTGTTGCCTAGGCTGAAGATGGTCATGCTGTGGCTAAGAAGCAGTTGGAGAAGGAGACCCTCATGCGTGTGGACCTGGAGAATCGGTGCCAGAGCTTGCAAGAGGATCTGGATTTCAGGAAGAATGTGTTTGAGGAGGTATTGTCAACCTAATAAAGTCATCATAGTCTGAAGTTTAGGCAGCTTTTACTCAAACTGACTATAAGCAGTTACCAACTAGTTCAGGTAGGGAAAATCAGTATTGCCCTTGCTGTGAATGGATGGAGTAATAAAATTGTCAAAGGTTTTGCCAGAGTTACATGGTCAATCAATGGCAGAGTTGAGTGGCAGGGTTATTGTTCCATGGGCATGTAAGCGTATGTAGCAGCTGACTACTGTAGGAAAGGGAATGCCTTGTTCCCTCTCTATGGACCTCTCTGCATGGCCCTGCTCCTTACTTGCACCAGCTCTAATGAGAAGAGGTCATCCAGTATATAGAATGAGACAGAAGATCTGCATGTGCTTTAAAGTGAAACTTGAAGATGCAGATTTTCTCTATATGCACATTCAATATGTGTAATGGTCACAAAAGGGGTTAACTTTTCTCTGATTCCTTGTAGACTGCTATTGTACTGTAGGGATGTGTATTGAGAAGGAAAGGGTTTGTAATGCAGCAGATGGGATCTCTTTGCTATGTAAAAAATCATGTTCTCCCTATTTTAACTTCTGTAGATCCCTTAAGAATTAAATCCTGCTAAATGAGAACTGTAACTTGCATCTGTTAGTACGTGGAGCAATGCTTAGGCTTAAATGCCTTTAATACTGTAGTTCCTATATACTAATTAGAAATGAAATAGTTAATAGTTGTCTGAATGGAATTGCTTATACTGTTTACTCTCATATGGTAATTTATCCCCCTCGTGTGTGTAGGAAATAAGGGAGACAAGAAAACGTCATGAACATCGCTTGGTTGAGGTGGACACGAGTCGCCAACAGGAATATGAATCTAAAATGACTCAGGCCCTGGAGGATCTGCGAAATCAGCATGATGAACAAGTCAAACTGTACAAAATGGAGCTTGAGCAGACCTATCAGGCCAAGGTAACTTCTGCTACCCACGGTCTGACAGGATGTCCAGTTGCTGAGATAAAACCGTTTCCATCAACACTACTGTCTTTAAGGAGATAAGTAATTATGATTGGAAGAAGCTTTGTCCCATTGTTCTAATGCCTCCTCTGGTGCTTGTGCACAGATACTTTTAGCCAGGAATAGCTTTAGCCAAGAAAGGCCTCTCTGTGAGATGTAGCATGGAAGTGTTGGTTACTGCAGAGGACACAGTGGGAATAGTGGATGTCATGCAGTGGCCAATGAGACAACGTTTTCTGCTGTAAAGGCTTTTGATGTCTGTAGTGCAGTTCTTTCTCCAAAAGGGTATTTGATATCTAAATCAGTGCAAGTGACTTGTCTAAACCTTGCCTTCCAGCTGGAGAATGCCAAACTGTCCTCTGACCAAAATGACAAAGCTGCTGGTGCAGCTCGAGAGGAGTTGAAGGAGGCTCGCATGAGAATAGAAACTCTCAGCTACCAGCTTTCTGGCCTTCAGAAACAAGTAAGGGGACTAAAATTGCTTTCTCCTCTATTACAGAGCACTGTGTTGTTTGGATATATGAACTTCCTTCCCTTGATACTTCCTGAATTTTACGGAGCAAACTCATAGAATGGTTTGAGTTGGGAAGGACCTTAAGATCATCCACTTCCAACCCTCACACTAGACCAGGTTGCCCAAGGTTCTGTCTGACTTGGCCTTGAACACTGCCAGAGATGCAGCATTAACCACTGCTTTGGGCAGTCTGTGCCAGTGTCTCACCACCGTCACAGAGAAGAACTGGGCCGTGAATTTCCCATTTCAGTTTAAACCCACTGCCGTTTTGTCCTGTTGCTCCAGTCTCTGGTGAAGAGTCTGTCTCCAGCATCCCCGTAGGCCCCTTTCAGACTCTGGAAGCTGCTCTGAGGTCTCCACACAGCTTCTCTTCTCCAGGCAGAACAGCCCCAGCTTTCTTAACCTGTATTCAGTATGGGAGGTGCTCCAACCCTTATCATCCTTGTGGCCTCTGGGCTTGCTCCAACAGCTCCATGCCCTTCTTACGTTGAGGGCACCAGAACTGCACACAGTGCTGCAAGTGGGGTCTCACTTTATGTTCATTTGGGAGGCAGTTGAATTTTTGCTTTGTTTCCTGTACCCACATAGATACCAAGTGAGTTTTCCTTTGCTGTCTTCCCAGGCTAGCGCAGCAGAAGATCGTATTCGTGAACTGGAGGAAATGATGGCTGGTGAGCGGGAGAAGTTTAGGAAGACTCTAGATGCAAAGGAGAGGGAAATGACAGACATGAGGGACCAGATGCAGCAGCAGCTTACAGAGTACCAGGAGCTGCTTGATGTTAAATTAGCACTGGACATGGAGATCAGCGCTTATCGCAAGCTCCTGGAAGGAGAAGAGGAAAGGTGTGTACAGATTCCATGTTCTTTTCTTAGGACTCACAGGAGTTACTTTCATTTCTTATGCTTTTGGTTTCACTAGAATCATACTGGCTTCACACTACAATGTGTTGCATAGAAGACTTACATAAAACACATGCAGGTGTTCTCTGAACAGTGTATTTTGGTTTTTATAATGGTCTCAGAGTACAGTGCAATGTATTATTCCATGCTTGACATTCACAGAAGCACAGAATGGTTTAGGTTGTATATTAGGTTAAAGCCATTCTGCCTTGTCCTGTCCCTACAGGCCCTGGAGCTGCTCTAAGGTTTCCCCTTAAGGAGCCTTCTCTTCAGGCTGAACAGTATCAGCTGTCTCAAAAGCAGAGCAGGCTTTCATCTTCTCTTTTTATTCAAGTGCTTATACTTCTAAGTTTTTAAATCATGTGGCCCAAGAGCAGTGTGTTTTGTAGCAAATATATTGGAGGGGAGGGTTAAGCGATCTGTCTTGCTCTCATTAGCACTGCTTTCCAGGTCACATTATCATACTACCAGGCCATTTCTTAGAGATGGATAACTGTGTCCTTCCCTTACCCTGCCCCTTATATTCAGCCCTCCTGACATACACAGTGAGGCTGCTTTATGCTTTGCTGCTTTGCATATTACAGCCTGGTTCCAGAGTATATTGTGGCATTCCTGCATTATGTGCAGTTCCCCTGGATGAGTTAATTAAAATCCTTGCTTCCTTGTGTTAAGGTTGAAGCTCTCTCCAAGTCCCTCCTCCCGTGTGACAGTCTCTCGGGCTACCTCCAGCAGCAGCAGTAGCAGCACTTCACTTGTTCGCTCTTCCCGAGGCAAGAGAAAACGGCTTGAAACAGAGGAGCTTTCAGGCAGTGGAACCAGTGGGATTGGCACTGGAAGCATCAGTGGCAGTAGCAGCAGCAGTAGCTTCCAAATGTCCCAGCAAGCTTCAGCTACAGGAAGTATCAGCATAGAAGAGATAGACCTGGAGGGCAAATATGTTCAGCTGAAGAACAACTCTGAGAAGGTGAGTGTCAGCAAAACTCCTGAATACCAAGGAGGAGCTGAATTGAAATGGCACAGCCTTTTGTGGCACAATTAGGTGGAGTTACTTGGAGAGCAGGAGCAGCATCCCAAGGTGCAGCATCCTGCAGTAATTATCAGGGGTAGGAGTCAAAGTTGAACCTTACAATGTACTAGCATGTGTGGTGTTTGGTGCAGGAAGAGAACTTAGTTCATGTCCCGATGTCCCTGTGCTGCTATCTTGCTCATGTGAATAGCCTTGCTGGCTCTGGCAGAATGGTTTTGATTGAAATTTGTGTCTTTTTAAATGTTGCTGAATGACCTGATGGAGTCACACTTTACAGTATGTGTGAGTATAGAAAACTGCTTTCAAGTTAGAATGGTTTAACAACCATGTAAATTTCTATTCACATTATTTTCGTAACAGACCTAGAGAAAGCTCTGGTGCCTCTTTGCTTTGTTCTGCTCACCCTGAGTAACCTGATGACTCTCTCCATTAGGATCAGTCTTTGGGTAACTGGCGACTGAAAAGACAAATTGGAGATGGAGAAGAAATTGCCTACAAGTTTACTCCTAAGTATATCCTCAGAGCTGGGCAGATTGTAACAGTAAGTTCTGCTTACAGTATATCAACCACATATTCCTTTTAGCGGTACTGTGGCCGTTATAAAACGTTTGGTACAGCCTGCTTTGATGTGTAACTTAGGATTTTGTGGGTCTCATCTTAGAGGAGCAGGATTTCAGTTACAAAAATACAGAATAGAAATTTCTATGTGAAGCACTTTGCTATTTAAAACCACTTTGGGCACAAGAGAAAGTTGAAGAAAAAGGTGGTTTTGGGGTGGGTGTTGGTTTTCAGACACCTTTGCCCAGGTTTGGAACACAAACCCTGCTCAACCTCTTGATGAAATAATGTTTCAGAGTATACCTTCAGTCTTGTAAACTTTAGTTACAACTGGATGCTCTCAGCCTTAACTGTAGTAGAACAGCTGCTTTTCTCTGGTGTTGTATTTTGCTTGTGTAATATGTTATATATTATTGCAACAGATGCAGTTTCAGAGGAAAAATTACTTTCTTTGACTCAAGTCCAGCTATTTCTATATGTATCTTACTCGGATACACATAAAAGATGAAATTGCTACACTAGGAGCTGCAGTTTGCCTTGGCTCCATGCAGTAAACTCGTTGAGATGGGGAGGATAAATTTGTATGTTCAGGAAAGAATTGATAATTGCAATAATAGAGAATTGCTTTTATCTTTGTCTTTTTTCTTATGGCCATTGTTACCTTTTGTTATAGACAGAATAATATCTTGCCACAAGTAATGATGTAAAACTGCTATTGGAATGCAGAAACAAAACCGGCATGCAAAGAAGAAGTAGGAGAATTAGGGGGTTCTGTGTATATGTAAAACTAAAAGGTGCATCACCAGCTAATTACAGAATGTCTTTCTCACTAGATTTGGGGTGCAGATGCAGGAGTATCCCATAGCCCCCCTTCTGTTCTCGTGTGGAAGAATCAAGGCAGCTGGGGCACCGGAGGAAACATCCGCACATACCTTGTCAACTCCGAAGGAGAGGTAGGGAAAGCTGTGGGCTGGGTTAGCTCCCAGAGCCCTTCATTTGGATGGCACTGGGGGATGGGAGTGCCAAAATCCTGATTTTTGAGGTCTCTCCTCCTACCCGCAATAAGTTTCTAACACTGAAATAAAAGCTTGGGATTTGGAATTGTTTTCAGTGTTAAATCTAGGGCAAGTTGCTTTAAACCCTCCCAAATTTAATAGGGGTATTGTACTACGATGGAATAGCAAAAGCTTGTGGGTAGCTATAGACTACTGCTATCTTCCTGTCTGTCTTTTTGTGTAGGAAGTTGCAGTGAGAAGTGTCACTAAATCAGTAGTTGTGCGAGAGAATGAAGAGGAAGAGGATGAAGCAGAGTTTGGAGAGGAAGACCTTTTCAACCAACAGGTAATAAGATGACAACTGGGTATTTAACTTGTGCCTCATTTGCTGGATTAATCAGGCATAAGGTTTAGTCAGGGTCTCTTAAGCTGGAGCTGTCCGATCCATTCTTCCAATGGGTGCTTGCAGAGGACAAACTTGGAATGCCTTGCAGCATTGTTCCAGTGAACAGAGTATAACCTGTGTGATTGCTCCAGGAGAGTTGCTCCTTGAGCTGTACGAGAGTACAGTCTTCTGTTGCTGCAAGCTTCAGATACCTGATTTATTTTGGATAGTATATATCTGCTGTGTCTTAACTCTATTTTCTTAATAATATCTTATGTCTTCATAAGCCTTAGTTATATATCATTATATATAATATTATAAGCCTGTGAAATTCCTGACCAGCAGTGGCAAAGTATAGAGCAGCTGTGCAGCATGGAACTCTCTCCAACAGAAACATCCTTTGAAATAAAGGAAGGAGCTTGCTCTAAGGGTAATGCCATCTCAGCTGTCATTTGTCATCTGTGTCAATGTTGAAAGGATGGAGACTAACCAGCAAACCACAAGGAGAGCCAGCTGTGTCTCAAGCCTGGTTGAGGTTGTGATTTACGTAGTGCTTTCTCTAAAGTTGTGATACTACTTCAGTATAACCAGAGTCCAGGTTTACAACATGAAAAGCCAACAAGAATTGAGTTCAACTTTGTTTGTCTTATTTTAGGGCGATCCCAGAACAACCTCCAGAGGATGTGCTGTGATGTGAAAAAAGAAACAAAGAAAACTACTATTTGCTTCTTTTCCCCATTTCTTTCTTTTTATTTTGGCTATTTTTTTCCCTCCAGAGCCACTGAAAACTATTTTTATATGCATCATCTGATTTCTTTGAAGTTTACTCTTGGTACATTTTTATAAAACGAAAACACAAAAAAAGTCCCTTTTCCTGAACCAAACTGCCAGAGTTTTTAATGGATTTTTTTTCTTCCCTCTTTGTTGAAACACTAGAGTGGAATGTTTTTTTCCCCATCCAGAGTTTAAAGTCTTACGTACGAACCTGCAGCAGAAATGGGTTGACACTCCTGGAGCATGTGGTAAATCTGTAATTGTAGATATAGCCAGGATAAACTCCAAAAGGAAGCTTAGGAAACAATGTTCACCTGCAGGGCCCCAGGAGAGATTCCCACAGTGTTACTACCACTGCTTAAATCATGGAGGAATCATGCCTGGTATCCTCGGCAGTGCCCAGCTTAGGAAAATTAGACCCAACGTTCATGTGAAAGTGCTACTGCAGGGAAGGAACCAAAGGGAAGTTGTGCTGGAGACTTGGGACCAGGACATCTTGTCCTGCCCCAGGGTTTGACACTGGTAGCAGCATCTGAGTGTCAACACCTTTAGCTCCATATCATTATTTCAGAAGATGGAGAGTGAAGGCTTCTGCTTACTGAATATACACTACACCTTAAAGTGTGGGAGTGTCAAACCCAGAGTTTTAACTTTTTTGTTTTCGGGGGATTTTGACATTGTCACCAATGAGACCTTGTTAAATCATGGATGCAAGTTGTGATGTGCAGTTGTTACGACATGAAGCAACATGATTTAACACCTTTGACATATTCAGCATTAAGCAGAATAACAATTTTAGATGTTGAAAATATTTTTACTTTTGGCAATGATAAATATTGGGATTTTAAAGGTTATCCTGCATAAATGTTCTCTTTTTTTAATCAGAGCTGGATGCAGCATGTCCATACTTAGAGTCAAAGGGGCATTGTCAGATATCTCAAGGAGCAGCATTTGCCGAATACTACAGAGATAGTTTAATAACCTCTTTAAGAAGCTAAGAGGAACTGCTGCTTAGGGTGTTAGCATTGCTTTGTGGTGTTCAAACGCTCAAAGTCAAGTCTAACAGGGAGTGAAGGGACAATAATGCTTTTTATAATAAATGCTTTCTGTGAGTAGCAGAGGGGTTTGGTTCAGGATGATGCATTCTGTGCCTGACACTGTCCCTTTGAATTAAGGTTTCTTCTGCTGTACTTACCTGCAAACTCTTGACTCCCATCAGGGCTAGTATTCTTACAGTAGCACATCTTTAAGCGCTTGGAAAAGGCCTTGACTGCTCCAAAGAATGTATTTGCTACTGTACAAGCAAATGTGGTTTTTTTTTTTTTCCAGTAGTTATTAGCTTTGGATACAAAATTTGGATACCAGTTGATGCCAGCATAGATTCCTGTTTTTACCTGCATTCTTGAACTCTGATCATGTCCTTCAAGTAGTTTAGATTCATCAAGCAAGCTACAAGGTTTGGATGTTTTCGGTGGCTTTTGGACATTATGTTCTCTGAACATTATTGTGACTGACAGATATAACCTAGAAAGTCAGTATAGTGGCTTTAACTGATGGCTTTGTAATGTAAGCAGGGTGGGAACAAAAGGGGGGGGGGTAAGCTTATGGATTTATTTTGCCATTTAAAAATAAATCAAAGATGCTACTTTCTCTATTTGAGTGGCATGATTGTAGTCCAGAAATTAATGGCTATTTACAATTACATTGTAAACCATTATCAGAGGCTCCATTACAGAAAAGCACTATGAAAGTTTGGCTGTTTGGGCTAATGGGATAACTCCATTGATGTACTTGGCTGGTTTTCTAATGTAATTTTCCCACTCTGCTTGAGTAGAAGGTTAAATATGTAGTAAATCACGTCTCTGTCAAATGTATTTAGTGGAATTATGTTTCTCAGACATACTGTGATCAATTACCTTTTCTAAATATGGTGTTAGACAAATGAATGCAATCAATGTAAAAGCATTTTTGCAGTGCACCTTCCAACCACTGGACAGCATTTCCCTTTCTGACCCACAGCTTCTAGAACGTACTTCAGTGATGGTTGAGGGCTTTTTGCCTTCTTTTATTTTCTTCTTCTCCCTGAAGAGCTGTATTTAGGTGCTTTTTTTTTTTTTTCCATTGGCCGGTTTTCACATTGCTTCTTCTGCTTTAAGATTGTCCTGTAAACTGTTCTGTGATCTTTAAATACCAATGCAGTGTGTAGTTAATTTGTATTTTTTCCTGTGATTTTTGTTCTTTTCTCCTGTAGAGAATGGGCTGGGAAAGGCAGCTTGAACGAGGAAAAACCTCTTTGCTACCTGAGCCATAGTTTTCTTAACAGCTACTGTATGGGACATGTGTTGTCTTGCAGCCCTTAAGGACTGGTGCTCGCAGACCCTGTGATGGGCACTGTGCCCTTCAGGAGCAGTCTGCAGGCTACTGAAAATCTGATCCATAGTTCCAAGCTGTTAATTACAAGAAATAGAAAAACTACTGTATTCCATGGACTTTTTTTGTTGAGTGTGCATCCTGTCTGGGTGCCATCCTTTCCTCTTGCTTTTGATGCTGAGCTTCAGTATAAGGGCACTATCTCTTTGGAGCTGGTGCTCCATACTGGGAGGTTTTTTTGGCTTTACCAAACCAAAAAGCATTACAGGTTTGGTTTTTTTTTTTTGGTTTGTTGTTGTTTTTTTAATTACTTTTTTGTCTCTCAAGAATTTGTTTTTTCAGGATAATGAAAGCTTTCTGCTCAAATAAAATCCAGTGCTCCCTTGCTCTGCTTCTTCAGTCCTATGTGTAAACTGCTCTTGAAGCTGGAGCATAGTCAGTGTTTCTTCTCCAGTGTCTGATACCTGTTGCAGAACTTGAAGGAGGAAGATTTGACTTGTCAGGAGGTAAAATACTTTCAGGCTTGTCTGATAAGGAACACTAACCAGTAGAGCTTTTATCAGAGTAGTTACTTGAGTGTAACTACCCACGTGGATGTTCTTATTCCAAGAAAAATAAGCAAACAACTTTATTCTGCGTGGAATAGTAAAAATGATTCCTAAATAATTCTCAGTGGTTAAGAGGGAGAAGGAATAACAGCATAAGTGCTGTAGAATAGTTAAACGCCAGTCCTTTCATTGTGTAGATCATAAGATCATTTAAAGTATGATAAACACACGCCATTTAATCCTGAGTTGGTACTGTCTGACAACACTCGTGTCTGAATAACTCATCCTTCTGCAGAACCATTGAGAACGTGACATCCTGCAGGTGGTTATAGACAGCCCCTGACATTTCATTCCCTTCTTTCTCCCTCACTTCCATATGATACTTTACCTGTTGTGTTGCAGTGATTAATTCCAAGTAACGATGTGGCTGTGATTCCTGTGTGTAGCTTTATTTCCCAGTGTGTCTACTTAGGCTGCTGCTACTCCAGATTTGCCCTGACAGAGCCAGTAGTTTACACTGATGCATCGATGGCTCATCTGCAGCGCTCTTTTGCCAGTAGATGGGAATTGACTGGCAGTTTGCCTTTGTAGCAGGAACCAAGTCTCAGGAAGAAAATAAACACCTGCTTCCCATGACCTGTAATGCCAGTGCCAGTGGAGCTTGTCTGCAGCTTGCATTGGTCATGGCAGTTTATTGCAGCGTGAAGCAGACTGTACTGTGAAAGGAGATCGCGTTTTTCCTAGAGCAACAGGACACCTCATGGTCAGTTCAGGGATTTTCCTGGGTTTTTTATACACCCTCTTTTCTTATGCTTCTGTATAAAGGCCCTTTAACTGCAACCTGAACAGATAGAAGAAGCTTGTAGAAGTCCTCTCTAGACCCCACAACATTTGAGAACGTTCCTTCTGTGTGAAAGGTTTTGATGCTGTGTGTTTTCCCTCTCCCATAGCTACTTCCTCGCTGTTAAGCCATTCTATCCCTTCTGTTTGTACCTTCCTTTGAAAGTCTTATCTCTAAACAAAGGCATATCCATATTTGATACTGGATTTCATTGCCACTGTTGGGTCCAACCCTTGTGTGTGCAGGAAACAAAGCCTTGTAAACCAGTGAGTGGAAGGTGAGATCACGATTGCATTTTGTTCAAAGCATTGTTTTTAGACAAATTCTGTTGGAGAGTTTCTTTTCTCACTTACAATGGCCTGGGAAACAGAATTTTATTTGCCCTTCAATATGCTTCGCTTTAAACCAATTTAAAATAATTTAAAAGTGTTTTTTTTTTTATACAAGACCATATTTACATGCAGTTATTATTTGTAAACGTTAATGCCTTTCTTGAAATGCTAAGGTCTAGAGAGTGAAAAGGATGCTTAATATTGAAAGACTCAGAAACAATGAATGGACTTGGAGTTCAGTTTGAACTTCCAAGATGGGTTTGAACTTCCAAACTTCCCACTTAGTTCATAATGACCATTCCGTGTTGATCGAAGGTAGATGTGGTTGTGTAGTCCGGAATCACTACGCTAAAAATGAGAAACAGTAAGCTATTTGAAACAAGTTTCAGCCAAAATACTACCCGTCGGGGCACAAACTACAGTTCAGCAGTGATGCCTGGTGACTTGAATAGTGATTATTGCATTGTGTTCTTTTCCATGGTTTTAAACACAATCTCTGTTTAGGTGGCTGTTCTAGGTCACTGCTGGATTTCACTGGCTTCTGGATCAGCTGCTGCAGAAGAGTGTTTGGAAGGTTCATGCTGACAAAAGAGTTGTGAAAATGGTTGCAAATTGAATTACAACATGATTAACATGTTCGTATGGAACTTATAGAAGCTACGGAATGATCTAGACTTTATCATTTCAAAGTGTTTTTCTTTTTAGAATATGCATGCCAAAAGTCTTGTCTTTTTTCAATGATTTGTAATATACATTTTATGACTGGAACCTTTTTGTACAACACACTCAAATAAATGTTTTGCATTTTATTTGCTTCCTTCTTTCATTTAATCAACGCAAAGCCCATATTGGCTGATTGAAATTATTCCTCCCAGGGAGGGGACCTTCTGTGTGCAGACAGATGGGACAGAGGGGAATCTGCCCTCCTAAAAGATCAGAACCCGCAGTGTGCTGGGCTGCAGCCCCAGAGCATGAGCAGCGGGGCTGGATCAGGCTGGAGAGGAGGAGGCTGCTTAAGGGGAGACCTTAGAGCAGCTCCAGTGCCCGAAGGGGCTGCAGGAACCCTGGAGAGAGCTTTGGACACAGGGGATGGGGGGACAGGACAGGGGAATGGCTTTAACCTGCAGAAGGGAGACTGAGATGAGCTCTTGGGCAGAAGCTCTGCCCTGTGAGGGTGCTGAGGCACTGGCACAGAGTGCCCAGAGAAGCTGTGGCTGCCCCATCCCTGCAGTGCTCAAG